>JAQGBE010001198.1:0-12201 GCA_034698225.1 Scheloribates latipes | reverse complement strand
CCCGTCTGCACGGGCCGTGTCTTCGTGGGCGTCGCGCCTTTGGCCGCACTGTTGGCCGGTTTGCTGGCGGGCTTCGGCGTCGGACGGCTCGTGGGCTGAGCGCAAGGCTTCGTCGGCTGGACGTAGACCTGACGCCAGAGCTGTTCGATGTCCTGCGGACTGTGCTTATGGCTGGTCATGAATTTGGGGAAATTGCAGGCATTGATGTTCTTGATGTGCACGTTGGTCATCATCGCGTGGTTCAGGCGCCGGATGCCCGCCCTCTCGGCCACGATCCCAGTCATGTAGACGTCCTCCAAGTAGATGGGCGTCAGTTTGACGCTCCACTGGTAGAGGGGTTTGACCGCATCGCCCGACACCATATACGCCGGTCCGGTGGCGAACGACGGGAAGAGTGTGCCGTTGAACGCGTCCGACGGGACGTACCACTTGTTGCGCGGGTCGCGGTGCGGCTTCCACTTCTTGGCCAGTTTGCCTGGTTAATCAACATGGCAGTTAGTATGAAGTTAATTACAAAAAGGGGTTATTGCTTTATTCATCATTTGTATGAACAAACTGTTATTTTGATCTTGGTGAAATTATATTATCTTATTCAATTCTACTTTAGTCAATAGATGCCCACCACCCCTCTTCTTTTCTCAATGCAAAATACCAGGTAGAGTTAACTGTTCTGTCTTGACTAATTGCTGGCTGACTCACACACTCCATTGCCTAGCTCTACCTCTACCTATCACCATGCTTAATTATTTCTCCGGTAAAGGTATACCCACCAATAATGCACTTGTTGAAATATCTGGTTTCGCTGAAGTCGGCCACGTGTTGCATGTTGACGAACATGTCGTCGTCCACCTTGAGCACGTACTTGACCTTGTAGCACCTATCGCCGATCCACTTCATCATGGCAATAGTCTTGAGCGTCAGGTTGAAGTAGTTGTCGATGAAGTTGCCCTGCAGTATGTCCTCGTACTCCCTGTCCTCGTTGACCACCTCCTTCTGCACGGTCTCATTGTTGGTGCCCCCGATCAGGAACAGCAGGTTAGCGCCCCTCTCGACCGCGAACCGGCCCCACGTGTGGCGGATGGCCTGTCGGGCTTCCGAGTGGTCGACTGCCGAGTTGACGATGACAAGGAGGTCGAGCGAGGCACCTAGGTCGTCATCGCAGGCCATCAGCTTGTCGATACGCATCGAGTCGGTCGCGCGGAGGTCGCGCTCGTCGAACACGAGCTTCGGCTTCAGTCTGGCCTTTGCCTGGGCTCGCAGTTTGGTGTCGACACTGTTCTCAATGCTATCCAATTGCTGGAGCTTTTCATTGTTCTGCACCGACTTCTGGTCGACGTCGATGCCGATGTCCACTTTGACCACACCGTTGGGCACCAGTGGGTCTTTGAGCACCTGTTGGCCAGCACTGGCCTGCACTGAGTTGGCCGCCGGTTTGGCCGCAACGACATTCGGCTGCGGTTTCGGTGCCGCACTCACATTCTGACCAGACTTTAAGGGCACGACCGGCTTCTCTGTGGCCGGTTTGCTTGAGCCCACGGCCAGTCCCGCTTTGAGCGGCAACACCGGTTCAATCACAGCAGCACTTTCCCTGCTAATTGGCACTAAACTGTCTACTTTATCTACTTTCTCGAGTCTATTAGTTTGCGTACTACTAGAGGGTGAGACCGGCGGCTGTAGTGGCTGCTCCTGTTTGGCCGGCACCGGCTCCGGCTCTCTGACCGGCAGCACCTGTTGGCCATCACTCTTGGTTTGGATGAGTGTCTCCAACAAGTTGTTGAATGTCTGATTCGAGTTGTTCTCAGAGGCGATCAGTTTCAGCCTCTGCTGGTATTCCAAGAGCTTCTGCTGCGATATCATGAGCCGAATGCCGTTCGGTTCGCCGAATGTGGACGAGTAGCGGGTGATTGTGACCATAATGGCCACCAGACTGGTGAGCACCAGAAGGGTCAGTGCCCTCTGTCTGGCCATTGAACTGAGTCTCATTGTTTAGGTGCCAAAAGTTGTGTTATGTTATGTCTAGTTATTAATTGACTGCGATATTCGTCACTACTTTCTGCAACACTTCCGGACACAGGAACGGCTCTTATCGATGGATATGGTGTGTGCGACCCAATCGCCAGTCCTGTCGGTGCCGTTCGCCACTACCAGTCCTCGGATGCGATGCGAATGCAAATAACGCTGTTTTGCATAACGGATGCAATTCTTGTGCTTAGTTTGCGGTCGACTCCAACTTTGAGCTGTAATTAGAATAAGAATTTCAATTTGTATTTACTTCGATGCTAATTGTCATTATTAGCAACTGCTATCACTAAGTTTTGATTCCCATAATACCAAGATAATATTCGATACATTTCAATATGATTTATCAAGCTCACTCACAGATAGTTCAGTAGATAACAAGATTATACGACTGGCCTCAGATAGGATCTCATTTCCAGATCAACTTCTTTTTCTTAATGATTGAATTATGTGAACTGAATAGCCAAAGATGGCAAACTGGATAAGGTCATTATTACAAAAACCACAAGCTGCGGACGCCAAAATCAACGTGGATAATTATTGAGGCGATTCATATTGAGCTAGTTAATCGCATATAAGGAGATAATAGTGAACTGATTGGATTCAAAAATGCCTTTTTCTTCTTAATTAGATTAACGGTAATTACAAACAATCAATTGAAAGTCATTAATCATTTATTCACTGATTTCAACAAGATAATCGCCTTACACAGCAAAAATGGTACAATATTTCCGCTGATAGTTGTACTCAGAAAAAATCACTTTGTGATCAATTTTGTGTTCGACACTAATCCCTCGATAAAAATCGTGTTTAATGAGTGGTTTTAAATGTTTGTGAAAAAGTTTTTCTGATTTGGAATTAAAAACATTAAAAGGAATTAAATTTCTGGTCTCTCTCTCTCTCTCTCTCTCTCTCTCTCTCTCTCTCTCTCTCTCTCTCTCTCTCTCCACAGTCTCTCCCCTTTCAAACCAAAAATAATTTATGAGATAAAATCATTAAACAACTAATCGTTTGATTAGCGAACGAGGAATCGAATCGACAGTCGAATAGTGAAGTGTTATCCATAACAGGACTGACTATCGGGAAGGAAAGGGTAGTCAACAGTCCGTCAGCAGAGTTGCCCCGGGCTTACATCAAGTGGTTCTACTAATGAATTATTGAGCAAGAATAATGATCATCATATTCAAGCCAAAACAGCTCATTAGCATCGGTTGAAATCTTACATCATCTTAGGAGACGATACTTTGGTCGAAACGTATGCCTGATTATCATGCAAATAGACGGTCGAGGTCTGGCTCTCAACACTGTTGAGCACTGCTGGCGCCCAAAGCCATGACATTTGTCAGGAAAACAATATTTGTTTTACACAATCGAACACAAACTTGATTTCGATTTCATAGTTAACGGCATATTAATAGTCGGCTGACATCAGACACAACAACACAAAACCGTATAAACCTTGCGAACAATTAATACAACAAAAGCCACTCATTTGCACAATCAATGAGCGAAACTCTGAATACCTTCTGAATACAAAAAATGTTTTGTTTTCCTCTGATTTTTCCCACTGAGACTCGTATGGATAGGCCAGGGATGATGAGGGCAGGGATGGCCAAAGGGGGACAAACCGCTTGTGCAATATGGCTCTGGTGAGTCAATATTGGCTCTAGGCTAGAGTTTAGCACGAAAACAGGCGACTGGAAAAATGCACAAGCTTGCTTTCACTTTGAATTGAAACATCAAAACATGATTTTACTGGCTTATGAAAAAACTTTCTAATTTTATCAGCGATGAGATCATCGATATCGTGCTCATCACCACTTCCGATGGTATAGCCTCTGGATAGTGAGCCAGCTATTGATCACACGCACCAATCGCTGGCCTCTAATCGCAGTTAAGAACTTGTGATCAGCGCTGAGGAACAGCTGAACAGACACGTGGAAGACGTATCACACGCCGAGTCCGCTATATATCACTGCAATTCCTGGATAACTGGCTATTAAGAAAAAGTCGTGATTTGACGTCACCTCAGCTTAACATTTAATTCTAGACATAATTGAAAACAATTTTTTCTCTCCTTCTCTCTCAATAGTCGAGGAAAGTCTTTGTCAGACAACAGACAATCGAAAGCCTTTTATTAGTTTAAATGTCAATAACAGCAATGAAATTAAGATATTTTTATTGCACGATAATTGTGATAGAAATGGCTTTCCATTGTTCCCATTGATGGATATCTCATGCATGACCAAGATTTCCATGAGCAAACTGCCCTGAACCTGATTGATCACACGCCTTGTGGCACCTATGACCAGGTCAAATAAATCAAATCGCTGCTGATCTAGGTACTAGTTCAAGATTATAGCCTACTATAAATTGGTTATCTAGCTGAGAAATTCCTGCTAATTCTTGTAGACACGTTATTATATTGGTGCAATAATTCACCAAGCCGTTATCACCAAGCTCAGAGTCATTTATGCGACAATCTCCAGAGCCATGGCAACTAATGTCGAGCACTACTGCCTATCGTTTTGGCTCATCTTCTCTGCCGAGGGATGCGATTGAGGAACGGCTATCGACAACAGTATATCATAGGTTGGGGTTAATGGCGAACAGAATAGTGACTCCTTTTCGGCGGTCAAACCTGTTTTGCTAGAGAACTCTTGGAAATTATTATTTTTTATTTCACTTCTTTCCGATTTTTTTTCTCTCTTTCAATCTCTAAGAACTTTTCCTGACGTTTGCCTTCAGAGATGTATCGCTCGGAGCGGTGGATGTCTTAAGTGTTCAGTGGATTCCGAACGAATCACTTCAGACTATTATTTTGTGATCACTTATGAAGAAGACATTTAAAAATATATACGAATGGCTTTCGAATTCACCGAAACGATACACACATTTTTGTAGGGTTGGCAACAATGCACAGAATGCATAAAAATATTTCCAATTTGCAAACACCTAGTTTAGAAAGTACTAACACAAATAAAATTAGAATATTTTCTGAAATTTTAGTCCAGTTTTAGACTTTATTTCCAATCAAAATTTGAACCATTTAATGGATTGTGAATCCTATTATTTGTAGTTTAATCCCATCGATAAACATCCTGGTGACCTAGGAGATGAGTATTGCTTATAACGACCCAGATCAATAGCCAGGATGTTGTTAATTGAGCTAATGATTGCTAATTGCAATTATGGTTTCAATTAATTCAATGATAATCTTCATAATCAACACTCGTCTCGCAATTTAATCTCACTTTCGGCGCCAGAATCACATTTAAATCGCAAATTAATCGCTATAAAAATCGGCCTAGCTCAATATAAGCATCATTTGGCTCATCAAGTGTGATGAGCTTGTGATGAGCAAGTGTCTGAATTTTAATTGACCATTTTACATTGAAATTTTCGAGCGAATGACTAAATTATTTTAATTATCAAGGACTAATTAGCCAATTGCGAGGTAAATTACCAGTAAAGTACGTACATCATGGTCACTTAGATGATGATGATTATCCCCAGGGGCACTAATTCACATCATATCGCCACTATTTGCATATGATCATGGTAATATTAGCCAACAAATTGGAACACAGCTTAACAAAACAATTAGTAAACAAAAATATGCGCGACAATTGTTATGTGAGTTTGTGTCACAAGAATTGCGTTCCGTTTCTTATCATAACTCATATCTTGGATACAATTAATTACACAATATTCGGCTCCAATCACACGACAGACTTCTTGGTAAAGACCAGGATATTCAGTGATAGTGAGCTATTTCGGGTAAATCGTAAAAATTATTGTTCAAAGTTAGTCATAATTTTAGACTATTTTCAATAAAATTTCAAAATTCCATTTGTATTCGTGGTCTAAGAGAAACCTTATGGAATTTTTATGTAAATTAAATTAACTAGTGAATATAAATAACAGCTTGCTAATATCAATGCAAGATCAATACAGATTTATTAACCAAGACAAAGCCGTGGGACAGTAATTCGCATTTCATATGCTTAAGTAAGGCTAAGTATTAATAAGGGATTAGCAATCAGTGAGGCATAAATTAATCAAGATAATCTCTGCTTCGACTAATCAAAATCAACTAATCACAGAGATTGTAAGCAAGCAAACAATGTTTTCTCTGCGTGCACACTGATAGACACTGAGAAATGTGCCAAGATCAAGATAAAAGTGCTCACACCTCCGGGTGATTTGTGTCATTACCTCTTAGGAGTACTTCACTGCTGAAGTTGTCTGCCAGATTAGTTAATCCAGCAAGGTGATGTCGATTGGTGAGAGCCAGGCAGAGATGAAAATAGACGGTAAATCACATTTTTGTTGGCAATAAAACGATAGATAAGACGACGAATATATTATCGCAACACAAATCGGTCTCACATTTTGTGGACTCAATTATATTTAGTAATCAAATAATGTCATGATTTGAATCCAGTTCACCGAAAAAGTGGACTCAAAATAACTTTCAGATATTTTCGTGAAACCGAAACGAAACAAATATTTTTGACCACAAAAAGTCGAAAACGAAATCAAAAACAAAATCCGGATTCAAATTAATAATTAGTTCTCACATAAACTGACTGTTAATTAGTCGCTAATTCGGTTGGAAATGTGGCCAAAAGGCCGAAACCATTCGTTGTTTTCGTCTGTTCACTGATCGGAGCCACTAATTGGTGGCTCGGCTTTGCATGAGTGCGAAGACCAGAGCACAGGTGTATGTCTTCTTCACATACCAGTGCTCTCTGGGCTCTTCACTCTTGCACTCTTCGCTGGCACTTCTGGTTGTGTGCTGTGTGTATGTGCTGTGCGCTCAGCACAGCCAACACCACCACTGCTAATAAAAGAAAATGATTTTCAGTGCCAACAGCGCTACCACTGGTTATACCCCCATAGAGACAGTGAACGAGCAAACGAGAGCCTCTTCAGCCAGTCTTCAGCCAGTGCTGAGCACCGGTCCAGTGCCTGGTCTGACGTCTGGATCCCCCTCCAGAAGGCACAGCCATATAACGCAACGTTCGTTCAACCGATTGGAATACCTGTAAGAACTGGTGCCCAATGTATGCCATTATCTGACAGTGAAAGTCATAGTCCCAGCGCTCCGGCTGTCCGTCCGCTCCGTCAATCTCACGCTTCATAAAGCATTAGCTATGTGTGAGCGCACACCTCCTCCTCAAGGGGTGGCAGTCCTGGCCTCAGACCAGATAATGACACCGCCGGCGCGCACAGCCATGACTACCGGTCCGCTCCAATGCACGCAATTGTCTTCTCTATCATCTGTCTCGGTCTCGAACTAATAGCCAGAGTCAGCCAGAATGACATGTCTCATATTTCATAGATAATCTTGTTCTTTCTTACTTGGGCAATCTTATATTCACCAGCCCAGCACAGCCCAGCCCAAACCGAATTTCAAATTAAAGCCAAGACAATCTCTTATTGATCGCCAGGATAAGTAGAAAAGGGATAATAAGAAAATTGAAGGAACAAGAACAAAAGTATGAGACTGAGCCAGTTGTCATGGAATATTATCATAACCATGCTAATTGGCCGGCAATACCTGGCTTATCAATTAGCTTGCACAGACGAGACAGCCTTGTACAATACTGAAAATAGCGAGACAGATAACGAGTTGGGATGGGTTTTGCCCGGCGTCGCGCTGGCATGTGTCGAATGTGGATCACCTTGGTGACTTGATCTGCTGGAGATAGTGCCGGCACTGGAACTGGGATGCGATTTAGTTGTGTGCGTTCTGTGAACCGGTCAGTCAATGTCTTCACCCCATGGCGTGCAGTGATGTGCTAACGCACTCTCTGAGCGCTAACAGCCCTCCACTTCTGTCAGTCACTGTCCGGTCCCTAACTTTCCTCCTATTAATCGCTTTATAGCTTAAAGCGATTCGTTATTAAATTCCAAATAATTAAGCGAAACAACAAATTATTCGACCATTTCTTGAACCTTCGATTTCATTCCTGGAGACAATAACCTCGCCACTAATAACTGGTAGTATTTTGCACCCAATCACATCAGTCGGGTTAACTGAACTTGCTACAATTAAATAAGCATCCATCTTATTAAACTGTCAATTAATCATTTTAAATAATTCTAATTTTGATTAGTTTTATTATATTATCAAGTAGGAATAAATACATTGTGTTTATATTTTGAAATTCAACCAAGCAACTAAACTTGGTTAATTAAAGACAACATTAACATGTACAGAGAAACACTCTAATTGCTCACCTTCTCTGATTGCACAGTGGTTTAGTGGAACCTAGAGGTAAAATCTCCTTCTATAATTGCACATCAAGCTCAATTTATATTTGCACATTGGTAAATCCACGGTCGCAACCAAGAGCAATTAGAGAGGTTTCTCTGTATTTGAAAATTTTACATAAACAGCAATGATTAAAGTTACTAGATGGTAGAATATAATTTAAAATTAATATACTAGCTTAGAACAGTTGACTGGCTTAACCGGAGCAACTGAACTAGCAAGATGACACGTCAATAAATAACTGGAGTGTAATAACCGGGTAGTGATCGGCGATCGGTCGCAAACTCGCATAATCTGAACGATACTTCACTTCACGTCCACATCGATAGCGATCGCAAAAGACACACAAAAACGATAAAACTTTTGCTCCAATTCTCTTAATTTTTCTTCCGTTTATCACAAAATTTTTTCCTCTCACAAACCCTCTCTCTATTGAACTCTTTTCACTGGATTATTCAACGGAAAACGATAATTCAATGGACTCTTCACTTCGCACAGTTCATCAGTATTTTTGGCAATATGTCAGCGAAGACAAAGAAAAATGTCGTTTTAGGGCACAAAAGACTAAGAAAATCATTTGTATATAAGTGGTGTCCGTCGGCACCGAAATCATCAGTTCGTGATTTACCACAACATTAGTTCACAAGTTTAGTTGAATTGAAGTGTAAATTGCTCGGTAATATGATTAAGGTAAAAGGAGATGATTGGCTGATGCTATTTAGCCATATGATAGACGATGGTGCAATCAAACTAACATGAACATCTTAATTACAGTTAACAATCCTCGTCATCGCTTTGGCCGCTCAGAGCTACGCCACTATCGACGGCTACGGCTATGCCAACTCTGGAAAGATAATACCGGCGGCAGTGAAGTCCCAGTGGAGACTCCACATAAACCCGGTTCAGTTACCGCAAGAGCCGATTGTGCCGCAAGTGATCGAAGTGCCGGCTCTGGAACTGCCGGTCAAAATCCTGTACAACTCCAAGTCGAGCGGCGTCTTCGTTCAGCAAGTGCACCACCCAGGTCACACATTCCACTCGTTGCAGAGCAGCAAGCTCTAATTAGTGTCACTTTCCAGGCTCACCCGGACAACAAGAGGCCACCAAATCAGAGGAGGAGCCGCACAGAGTGTCCCACGAAGTGATCCGACCGGTGATCCAAGAGCTGCGAGAAGTGATCGTTCCGTACAGACGTGTCGTGCAAGAGATCGCACCGGTTGTTGAAGACGTGCAGACTGTGGTCGCTCAGGGCCAACAGCGACAGGTGCAGGGCCTGTCCGGCGGTGTACTGCCCAGTCTCACAGGCGGAGTCGGTGCCGGCACTGGTCTCGGCCTCGGCGGCGGTCTGTCCGGCACCAACTTAGACAGTCTGTTTAGCGGACTCGGCGGCGGTGCCGGTGGTCAGGATGGCGGTAAAGGCAGTATCAATGTTTACGGCGGTAAAAGCCATGGCATCGGAAGTGCGTCCGCCTCCGCCGCGGGCAGTGCCGCCGCCAAGAAGGCTTAGAGCCGATGGCCAACTAGTAAATTATTAATTAACTATGTTTGTCTTGTATTTGTTTTCGCCATGATTGTTTCTGTCAATATCAATGATTGATCAATAAACCCTTATGCCAATCGCTACAAATCACCTAGATCAATTAAAATCAATTAGATCGTCTAGATCAATTTGCACAGGCAATCGGGCTCTAGATCAAGATCGGCCAGATTCGAGTGTGTTTAGGCCACTCGCGAACACTCTACCGGATAAATTGTCGCATTGATCATGCATTGATCATGCTAATTCCATAGCTAATGCCAATGCTAATTGAGATGTGAGTCCGGGTGACCACTCATTCCCAGACCTGATTTGATTAGACATCGTTTGGCTTTCGATTTGAATATCGGATTCAATTCACGTCTGCCTTCTCTTCATTGGACGACTCGTTTGGAGACGACAATTATCTCAGTTATAAATGAGGTCTTATTTGGAGTGTAGATAACGAATCAGTTTTCGCTCCAAACGGACGGCAAAACTCGGCAGTGATTTATCAAGAATTGGATCATTCGGTAGAAAAAACGTAAATTACTATCACTTTCGCTGCTGAGCCAGTGGTGGGACGACCAGGTGTGTAGTGATGGTCGGGTGCCGGTCGAGTGCCGGCTAAACATGTGCTGTCAAACGGAATTTAGCTAGATTAAATTAGGTAGCTATTGAATTCTACTAGTTTGTTTGTATTGGGCTAGATAAAATTAATTGACTAAAACAAACTGAAACAATACTTGAATTAAAACTTCTATTAAATATGAATTAAGAATTTTATTTACAGTTTTATAAAATTGAGCATGATACAAATAATGTTGCAATAATCGTGTGCCTGAACTTGTAACTTTTTGAACTAGATCCACTCCTGCAAAAGTGCATTTAAATTGATAATTGCAATTGAATCGGTTATTGAGATGAAATTCAATATGAACTAGACAACCGGACTAGAAGTAGAACCGGCTTTTGCGTGGCGCACCCACCACCTTGGTGCTGGCGGTCTTAATTATCGGCGCCGATAGCCTTTTTGCTCATTTAATTTCACTTTCTCTCCCAGAATATTGCTATAAATTATGATTGGAAATTCAAATTTGATTTTTGCATTGATAAGTCTGTCGCACAAAAAGTGATTTACTTTTTATTCATTACCTGTTTTTTTACTTACTTAACGATCGGTTCTTATATAAAGTTTAGCCATACGTTTACTACACTTTTGACTGAGCCGTAGATCCAAACGGATAGACAGTGTCGGAGGCGACCGATCGGTTCCGGCTTTAGTGTGTCTTATTCAACAGCTCTTGTATGAGTTGGTGCTGTGCTGCCTACGAACCAGACCAAACATATTTGACCAAGTGATCAACACCTGACACCTGCATTGTTCAACTTAACGGAATTACCTATTGATGACCAATAATGCGTAGGGTGAGTGTACATGTTTACTTTGCTAGTTAATCAAATTCGTTTCAATCATGTTCAATTCTATTTATACTAAATTGAAAACTATAATCAATTAATTTAAATTTGTTAATCTAATTAATACTATTCAGACTATGGAATATTAGGCGATATCGAAAAGATTATTTATTTTCTTCTAATGTTAACACAAAATTTCATCTATTAAAATAGGCCATAATGATAAATTAGAATGATATATCTTGATATTTCTATAATGGCAAGCAACAAGATAATTTACTTTATCGCCTGCTATTGCAAAATAGACTGCATATTGAAGGCTATAAAAGAGAGTCTTCCATAAGACTTACAATACATAGGGAACTGATGATTGTTGCTATTCCCCAATAGCAGTCTTAACCAAGGTAATGATTTTAAACATACCGCCCCAGTCTGAATCCCTTTTCATCAAGAACAACTTTTTTTTCAATTAACTTCCCCTTACTTTTGTCACCTTGCTAATTCACACCAAACCGCCTAATTCTCCAAAACAGCTCATTCTAGCAGAACTATTACTGAGCCTATGGTCAGTGATTGTGTGCAACGGCCAGAGCGGTGGCCAATCGGTGCCACCGTTGCCGCCGGTCGGACAGATTATGAACATCGCGAGTCTGTCGCCGGACAATCCCAACCACAAGACTATCTTCGACTGGTTGGACACCTACCGCAGGAGTTCGGCCGAATTGGACGCACAGTTGGCCGCCCAGGCCTCCGGTCAGGGCTCCGGTCAGGCTTCTGGTCAGGCCTATGGTCAGGACCCGTCCCGGCAGGACCTGGTGGCGCCCAACTACGCGTCCATCAACGACGCGCTCAGAATTGCTGCTAATCAGCCGCCGGCAGGTGGACAGGCAAACCCGGGTCTTCCCAGTGAGTGAATTTTCATTTTGCAATTAAGAACTGGAATTTATTCGAGCAAGATAATTTA
>JAQGBE010001197.1:0-12201 GCA_034698225.1 Scheloribates latipes | reverse complement strand
GGATGTTATTTTGCGGATCATTAACCTGTCCTATATTGGGATCGGCTGAGAGGAGACAATAATTGAATCAAACAGTTTGCAAACGAATGTCAGGCACTCATTTGAATTAAGTCTTTTGTCAGGATATGTGACCCAAACTAACAGTTTCTCAGACCAGTAATTAAGGAATCGTTTCGCTCAATGACTGCCGACTGTGAAGATTAAATTTAATAATTGTTTGAACTCGCAATCAATTAAACAACTTTTGGATTCCGTTTCAAACTATCATTGGATTTAATCGTCAATTTTCAGTGCCAACACAACACAAAGAACTGATATAATCGAGTCAATGATCAAAAGCGATTGAATTTTAGATAAAACTACTAAAACTAAAAATAGTTGTAAACCTTATTTCAATTGTTTGTGTTGTGATAAACATCTCTAATCTAATTGTCATTTGATTTGAAGCCAGAGTTTAAACTTAGAATTGCATTGAAAAATAGCAATAATTGTGACACAAATAAGACAATTAGTGGCCAATCATTACCGTCATTCTCGAGGAGAATGCGAGCGCAAGACTCGCTGTCACAGCAAACGGCTGCCTGAAGTGCTGTCCGGCCCTTAGAGTCGGTTGAATTCAGGTATTGTCTCTGTCGGTGGTTAAGGTTCGGGAGTCAGTCAGACCCGAAGTCAATTAAAATAGCGAAAACAATCAAATGAAGTCAAATATCAGACCTGTTCACCAGAAAGCAGGTCCAGAAGCAGTTCGTGGTTGCCCCAGAGACACGACTGATGGAGGAGATGTCCGGCGAATTCCTCGTCCATTGTGGTGACCACCAATCGGGTGATGGCATGAGATGTCAAGTGATGGTGAATGTGCGACAACTCGTCCGAAAGCAATTGGTTTAATCCAGATTTGAACTCAACTTCATTCGTGTGATCCATTTACGACTCTTCACAGCTCTTCCCCGACAGTTGTGGCGCTCGGATATCATTATTTAAATTCAGTTCATTGATTGATAACAAAAACAAATCGATTTGATTGATCTCATATGGATTGAGAGCTGTCTGTAAACAAACGACTCGACGAACGACTCTCGCAGTCAACACAACAGACGTCTCTCGAGTCTCGATTCACTGCTTACGTCCAATCAGTGCTCAGTTCTGTTCTTCACTTGTTTGGCAAATATTTCCTCCGATGTCAGACAAATACTAAGATAATTGACATCATTTTCTTTATCTATTACTTCTTCATTTAATTAGACCAATTACATGATCAAGGTGTGAGGGAATAAATAAAAACAAGGTGACATTTTTGACAATGACCACTGAATTGTTGACTAAATGAATTTGATTTCAATTTCAACAAGAATATTCTATACCGAAGTTTGTTTAATCTTAATAAAATTGATTTTTCGCCTTATCCGGACATGTAATAAGTAATTATACAACATGGTTGCCATTAATTTGTCCGGAATATCGATTTTTAATTTATTATTTACTTTACATTACATTTAATCAACAAATAAGTAGAGAATTAATGGAAACGATTTTATGATCAGTTTTAAGCATTAGTCGCAATATTAATAGCAATTAATAAATACAATATAATTAAATCAATTATGAGGTAAATTACAGTTACATTACATCAATAAATACAATATATTGACAAAAGAGTATTAAATATATTTAAGTATAATTTAATTAAAGATATGCCGACCACTGAAGTCAAGCATAGAATCGATGGTCAGTTCAGTCGTCGATCGGATTCAAGTCTGTCTCCATATTCGGTGAATGAGATCGCGAGTCGGAGTCGAACTCGTTTTGCGAGACACTGTTGTCCGACGAGTCAATCAGGTCTTTGTCGTACACTTTGCCAGTGAGTGAGTCGGCTAAGAATGGATTGCTACTCATGTCATGTCCGTCGATCACGTTTCCGCTGCCATTATCTTTATACCTGATCATATTCAACAAGACGTTTACAGTCATAATCGAGATACCAGTGCACTCACCACAGATTCCTCATTTCTTGTCGTCTCGCTTTCATCAGTTGCTTGTATTCAGATATTCTCAGCTTTTTCCCGTCGACAATACAAGTCCTCTTAGGCCGCGGTCTGTATCTGTAGTCAGGGTGTTGTTCCATATGCATCTTCGACAGACGCGACTGTTCTTCATAGTAGGGCTGCTTCTCTGAGTTGGACATCGACTTCCAACGAGCGCCTGACAGGACAACCATCAGATTCTTTGTGACCATCAATAGTGACAACAATACCTAATATTTTCGAGATATTCGAGTTATGCATATCCGGACAGGCCTTCAATATCTAGATAGCAAAAGTAGAGATTAATGAAAGCATTTTATAGTCAGTTGTAAGGAATAGTCGAATATTAATGGCGACTAAACTTTGTTAATCACAGTCAACAAACCTTTCTGCGTTCATCCTTAGCCCAAACCATGAATGCGTTCATCGGTCTCTTCACGTGAGGCTTTCCGTCAGAATCTTTCTTCACTTGGCGAATGATTTTTGCGCCCAAAAGCTTGCCTTAAAGGGTAAATCAATTTGATCTTATTAATCGTAAATTTTTCAATTATCTTATATCACTAAATCTAAACTAAAAACTTTATTTAATCTTCAAAACAGGTGATCAGACATCTATCACAATCTGGTCAGAATCTGTATTCGCTATAAAAACAATATCGATATAATTTATTTGCAATCGTGGCTCATATATTTGAATAATGGAATAAAAACAAGAATCATGGTGATCTTATTTGCTACTATATACGAAGGTCAATATCGCCAAGCTGGGGCAAAAACAAAATGCACGACTAAAGATGAAAAGGTGGTTCACTTTTACAATTGCAATGTTCGTGATAAAATGCGAATTATTGTCATAATTTTGCTAGAACAATTTTTCAAAGCAATTGTTTTCACATTGATATAGTAATATAAATCTATCACTTAACTATCTAACTCTTAAACACATGTATAAATGTGCATGTTATGTTGCGTTTAAAATGGCAGCATTGAAAGTCAAGATATGAACAGAAAAATTAAATTTTCCAAAAATTAAAATAAAATTTGAGACAAAGTTAGTACAAAAGAAGATAACTCACTCTGACAGGTGACCATAGAATCGCTTTTCCTTTCGCTCTCGACCGGAGAGTTGAAACACGGGTTGTCTTTCTTGAGCGAGTCGGGTGCCATCATCGAGGGCACCGAGGTATTAGCAAGGTACATATTCAGACCATCGAGCGGTGGCATCAATTCGAGGCCATTTGGATGAAGAGCCATACCATTGAATGAGCTTTTCTTGAGCTGCGACTGAAGTGACAATGGGTTCCAATAGTTGTCAAACATAGATATCTGCGGGCCTTCGTGTGAACCCAAGGCCTGCGACTGAGATAATGGCGATTCCTGTCTCATTCGGGACACCATATCGACCGAAACCGACGGCGAGAGCGCGCTATTGGTTCTCAACTTTGGTTTACTGAGATTCAGAGGTGCGTTCAAACCATAGTTCTCCTCTTCGGACGACATTCCGCCAGAAGTCTAATTAAATGAGTAATCCATTTGAAATGCAAATCGAATTTGGACTTTTATATTTATATCAATTGAAATGCAAACATATCCTAATGCAAGGTTATTGGCAATAACGAACCCGAACATTGACGGAATCGGCTTTGGAATCACGCAAAGGATGTAATGAAGAATGTGATGACATCTTTGACATATTTGAGTACATTTGGTTGACATTGGAGTTGAGTGAAGAATATTTGTCGATATTATTTGAATTGTCGAACCGATTGACGCCATTGGAACTGATTGGCGGAACCGGTCCTATAGGGTTGCCATTGAAGAATGGCAAGAACATCAACTGTGCGGCTGATGAGGGCATCGCTGCCATTGACATGTGAGGTAAAGAACTCGAGGCCGCCATATATTGGCCATTGAGTCGGTGCTGAGTAGAGAAAAATTGGAACTAAATTGATTTGTTTGACTCGAACACAATGATAGAAACCTGTAATTCTTGGATTTTCTGCTGCTGTTCCAGAATCTGTTCCCTCTGTTTCTTTATTTGATACTCTTCGGCATGAGATCCGCTCGAAACCGAATAATTCTATAATGGAATTCAATATTTAATGACTCAATTGTCATACTATATTCAATATCTTGATTGTGCCCATCGATCAGTTCAGTCTTATTGTGCTCTTGGCATAAGTGCTCAATCTTATAATGATTCTATGAATTATAGTAACTCTATAGCTATTTTATACACAATAAATGAATGATTCAAAGTTTATACCAAGCTAAAATGAATTATCTATCGGTAGCTATTTGTAATTTGTATGCTAGTTAATTGTCGGGATAACTGTGTTTGTTGAGACGAATCTGTATTATAATTATCAGTGATGTAGTCCTTCGCGCCGTATTGTCAACAGAGAGTCAGACAATAAGTGTCTCAATCGCTGCGACGCGACTCGACTCGCGTCAGACAGTGGTATAGGCCTTCAAATTGTCAATTGTATTGATTTTGAGCACAAATTGTGTTAAGACAATAGAAGGCATGTCTTATCCAATGGGCGACAATATATTTGTTTATTGGATCAAATCTGTGACCAACGACTGCGCACAGGCATCGCAGCGCAAGGCAAAGAAGAACCGAATTTACCGAAACCTGTTGCTGACTATTGATGACCAACTTGTGTCTCAAGTGCTGCAACTGCTCTATCATTGATGTCAGCTTCTGTTCGGTCTCTTCGATGCTGCGCCGGTCGTTGGACGCGGTGGCCAGTTGTGCCAAGTCGATGGCGCTGGTCAGCAGGTTCTGGTTGTTGTCCTGATTGGTCTCGTTGTCGGTGTTGTATTTGTTGAGGCGCTTCAGCACGTCGTTCATCGACCGCTTCGAAGAACTCTTTTCTGATTTGTCTCGTTTGACGGCTTTCGAGTTGCTGTGGATGTGTGAAGACTGCGGACACTGGCGATCGGTTCCGTTGGCGTCCGACAGCTGAGGGTCACCGCAGGCCATCAATTTCATGTCGTCCTCGCTGTCGGTGGCGTTGTCGGCGACGGTGTTGTTGTTGGTGTCGTTCGAGTCGTTCGTCTTCCTGAGGCTCGACTGAACCGACTCGTGATTCATAGCGATATCGAGTTTGTGTTTCAGCTCTTATTATTCATCTGTTAAATCACTTGATAGAACTTTTTGATACTTAGAACTGGCATCCGATCAAAAAGCGGAGAATAGGCCTGAAATTCAAACAAAGACTATCAACAGATTGAAACGATAGGTCGAGTGCGACAAACAAAGACATATTATTCGTCAAAACATTTACTTATTGTCTTAGATATGGATTTGTCTTCGTATCGCTATTTCAGATAATATGGAATCTTAAAAGTTGAAGAGATTAACCAATATTTAACATAAATCAGTCTAAATTGTAATCACAATGAATTCGAGGAATGTTTGAGCCGGCAATTAGTTGTCGGATAATTGAATTATCCAAAGGAGAGACACACAGACGAAGAGATAGTCTTCGCGGTTAACACTTATTCTTGAGAAGAGGGCAGAGAATGGCAGACAAAGAGCGCAAAGAATGAGAGGAATTAAAGTCTAAAATTATTATTCAATGAATGAATGATCTCTTTTGTGTCTAAATATAAATTATCCGAAGAATTGTAGCGATTAGTCAGTCATTGTGTCGCAAAACAAAATGAGTAATTAAATTGCATTTATTTTTAACTCATTTCGTCGAACACTACCGCAAAAGAACAAAACAAAACTATAAGAGAGAGACAATGCTATAAATGGGTGCCCAAGACTCTGCTCAAGACATCTCATCCCTCGCTTATCCGACCCATTGTTCGCGAAGACCTAACCAGTGAATCATCACTGACTCTCTCCTCAAATAACTCGACACTTAATTATTGTGATATTGTCTGAATTTAGCGCTAATTTCTGTTTTGTTGTGTTTTGCGATGAAATTACTGAATGCGATGTCAATAAAAAGCAGCGAATTTTGTTTGTCTGGTCTGTTGCAAGAATATTCGCTCAGTGATTGTCAGCGATTGCAATATTTTTGGAAACGATTTTCCACATCACTCACAATATTATGTTAGCTTTGAGTGAAAGTCTATCATTAGATGCCAAACACAATCACTGCTAATCTCTCTCTCCATTCTCTCCCTTCTTATTCTCCTCTCATTATAATAAATAATAACTTAATGAATAAAATTAAAGAAAAAGTTATCACAAAAGGAATAAATCAAACACAATATGCAAATGAGAGCGCATTATATTTCACTTTTCCTAAACTTATTATTATTATTGTCTAAAATCCTTTATTATAATAATTAACGGCACGAAAAGTTGAAAAATATTTGCGAACATTTGTATTGTACGAGAATAGCGAACAGTGAACACATTGTTAGGTGAGTTTTGGCCAAAGGGAAAATATTCAAACTAAGCAAGGTGCACTCTTAATGTTAACCAAGTGCTAATATAGTGACTCACAACAGACGTCGGAATTATTTATTGATTAAATTGTTTGTTTCGCTTCTAATCTAATATTTAAGGCATTATTTTCTCGCGAAAGATCTTAAGATTGATATAAAAAAATTCGGTAAAAATTTTAAGATTTTATATCTAATCTAAAAACAGTCGACGCGAGGGATGAGCGGAAAAGTTAACGAATATTAGAAGTTAGATAATAGTCGGATGTTAGTGAACGTCAATCATGCCATTCATCGAGCATAATTGACAATGCTCAATGCCATTATCTCACTAATTAGAACTAATCGAGTTAATTGCCAATTTACATGACCAATCAACAATATCTCGCAACAAAGGCCTTGCGTTATACAACACATTGGAGTGTCATCTCATCGATTGGCAGCTCAGACAGTAATGACAGCCCAAACAATCGGATTATTCGCCGATCAGTGCCGTGTTAACTCTCACACAAGTTGTAGCTTGCTCATTATTGATGCAGCTGACTAATTGATTGGCTTACTGTTTGATGTGAGGTAAAACCAAGTTTAAAACCAAGATAAACTAACATATAGTTAACCCAAATTTAGTCAACTGTTAGCACAATAAATGATATTTTACTTACAGAATGTCTTCATTCCAATTGATTTGAGAAAAGTGTCTGAACTGAGACTGACTTAAGTCAAAAACTAGACAATACAGACAACAAAAACTGGTGAAGTTTGCGACCAGAAGTGGCAATCGATGGCCGCACCAGAAGTCAATCGGACAACAATTGAATTAATTTGTGGCAAAAACTTGTTTCAGAGCTAAGAATCGCGAATGTGTTGAGTGTTATATTGGAAGAGAGGAAAGCAATGATAAGATATTATAATCTTTTGTAAATTTTCTATTTTTGTAATCAAACCAAATGATCGTAAAATGAATAGTTTTACAAAACATTAGGCGTTTTGTTATTACAAGGAATTCACAAAATTAGAGAACAATCGCTAATCGCTGACAGTCTTAGTCTGAAGAACAGGTAATGTTTGGTAACCTTCAAAGCGGTGAACACAAGTCGACACTTATTCGACGCCGCAATCAATTTGAATAAATTATTAGTTTAATAGCTTTGGAAACAATAGTGAAACCAATACTCGTCTCCACTGACGAGACGCACAGCTATTATTCAATAAGCAGTTCAGATGAATTCAATATCAGTATCGCAATTTGATCTTGCTCATTACAGATTTTGGCACGATCAAGTGCTTGGGCAGTGATCGGTGTCACCACACGAGATCTTGGTCACCCTATCACGTCTCGATACTCGTAATAACTATGAAAATTCAAAGAAATCTAATCGTAAAATCAGATTCATTTGCATTAATCGAAATGTGTTTCTTCAAAATATCAATTAGAAGGCAATGCATTGAAGTAAGCAAGCAAATGCACTTTTTATGAACAAAGTAAATGTTGACTGAATTGTGATTCACGTCACAGCAAAACATTGTCAGTAATCGAGTTAATACTAAAGAAATACTATCGTCGGATAAATAACTCACTGTTTGTGTGACTAATCACAGGAACTCACGGCTAGGGTTCCGGCGATCACCGCATAAAATGTATTATTCATTATCTGATTATTAGGCGATAGACTCGACAACTAATCACAACACAAGAGTCACTCCAAAGGACTTTGATTTCACCAATAATTCGCTAAAAAGCAATTATTATTAGTCCTCTGACTACAAAACAATCGCGAATTTGGAAACTTTTCAAATGAATTATTCAAACAATTGTTGTCGAATACTATGGACTCGAATGCGATTCAAAATAATAATGATTTCGAAATTAAAAACAAATCTTTTGTTAATTTGTGTGACGATGTCGTGGGAGACATGAATGACACGTTACCACCAAATATATCATTTGTGCCGCTAATTGCTCATCCCTTCTGCATCTAGCTACCTCTTTACTGGCCATATCCGATCATGATCTTGTCAATTTAACATCAAAGCGATAATTTATTCACGAAAAATACATAATTTTTAGTTTTTCTCACTTTAATTCCTATTTATATTGAGTAATAGCTTGAAATGATCAGGATTACTCATTGATTAGATGGCCAGATGTTACAATAAGTTGAGCTAGCACATTGACAATGATAAATTAGGGGATGGCAACGGTAGTGAGTGACCTCGTACTTCATCTGATCATTGATCAATGCAATGATTAAGTCAGAGAACAATTTGGTTTGTCATTAATATGTGACTGAAAAATGTGAAAAATGAAAATCATTTGGAATGAGCTCTGGGTTTGGGATTTAAGTGAAAAGCAATTATAAATAGATGTCAGTCGTGGGGGTGTTTCCCGGTTTCCTCTCAATACAGCCATTTCTCAGACAATATAAATTGTATTCAAAACAATTGTCTTAAAACACAATTTCATACGACATCTGAAGGCTAAAAGATTTAATGTCTTAGTCCGGAAGCATCGCATACAAGGTTTGCGTCATCGATGGTACTGAAGAACAGGCGAAACGAGTGAAAGAAAATATAGTTTTTCTATGCATTCCCGAAAACAATAGTCTTTTGTGGATATCAATCAAAAACTAGTTATCCTTAAGAAACATAACTCATAATAGAAAAAGAATGAAAGTATTGAATGCATGTAATGAATGCAAGTTTAAGTCGTTATATGACATACGATATGATACACTACACTACACTGTAGTGTTGGACCGGTTGTCGATTCTGACCATTGAATCCGATTGGATTGGAGTCGCGATAAGCAAATGAGTGGAACAAAGTGTGGCACAAGAAATGTGGACACAAACCGATAGATTATAGAACAAACAAACGCCACTTGTTTTGCTAATGACAGCGATTGTGAGCAAGGAATTAGACTTACGTTAAGCGAGCGATTGTTTTGTTATTCTGACCGGTGTTGGCGAGCAGTAGCGGCACACAAGTCGTCGGGGATTAGGCTCTTGGCCGAGACGTGTGTCAGACTGTGTCAGAGCGGAGGTGAGAGACACTCCACAAGTAGTGACTGGACGTCAACTACATGTTGACTGTTGTGCGACATCGAGTAATAATGCGACAAATTTGGAGATAAACGAAGAGAGAGACCGAAGAGACCGAAGAGAGGGAAGAGAGCAGAGACAGAGAGAGCCGAAGTGGTCTAACGTCAGCCCATATGTGACAATCGAAACCAATGGGAAAAGTTTTGCTCAAATCATTGTCTGAGCGCAGCCTCACCTCAATTGTCAGATCCGATTGCAGTCGGAGAACAGATTTATTGTGTTATGTATTTCTGACAAAAACTATTTCTAATAACTTATTAATAATAAGAACAGTTAAGTCGACTTTTATGTAATATCGAGGACAATATTTGTTTGATCGGAGCCAAGACATCATTAGACAAATGCCGATCTCATTAGAAACCAGTCGCCGCTAATGCAACTAAACTAAACTAAACTAGCTACATTCGTTAGGCCGTGTAACAACGCTAAGCCCCTATTATTTCAAGTATCTAGAACAATTATCGGCTAAAAATATTAGCAAAACTTCAATTACCAATTAAAACAAAGAAAAATCAAAACATTTAATTAGTTTGTATCGAACATATTTATACACATAATATGTAACTTAAAACATGGATCTCATTATAAATTGAGAAGCAATTTGTATAATTTTATTGGCAATAAAAGCTTGTTGAATAAGCTAAAAGGGTAATTCAATCAAAATAGCGATCTGATCCCGACAGAGATGGTCAGTCCGATCAATATCTTCCAGTCTAATCATTTACTCGTTAACTGTAAACATAATTTTGGCTCAAAGTACTCGTTTGTCTAATAGGAAGATACAAAGAGACCGACAATTAATCGTCTAATGAGTGCATTCTTCGGGAGAGGACTCGTAGTTAACAATAACTTGTATTTATTTGCTGCCAAAAGCCAGTAGTTTGACATTGCTCAGTTTAATTGCTGAGTTGTCTCTCAAAGAGTAAAAAAGTGTTACAACTATGAGAATATCACACATTGAGTGATAATAATCACTTTCCCTACGAACCAAACACAAATTGTCTCTTTGTTTATATTTTGTTAATTGTACCAGTTTGATTTGATAATTTTTAATAATCTTAGACATTTTTTGTTTGTTTAACCAGATTAGAAATTTAAAAGAATAGAATTAATTTCTCAATATGTAAAGCATTGTAAAAATGAGATTACGAGGTAAATACGTTAGAGAAACTAGGAGCACTAAAAATACCTGGTTCCCATGCTCAAATAGCTCATTAGGCTGTCTCGAGCCCAGGGCCAGTGCCGTCACTGCAGTGCAGGCCTCGAGACAAACACAAAAATTAGTTTAAAATCTACGGTCCGATCAAACGATGATTAAACGTGTTATTCATTAGTTGGCATTCAAATAATAAAACTACAAAACCTATTGAAAACGCATTAATGATTCAAACAATTGAATTCAAAAACTAATCCTATTATCAGATTTCAGTGAATTCCCAGCAATTGTTTTGAATCATTAGAGGAATGTTTTACACAACTATAAGTGGATTCCAAAGTGGGAGCCAATAGTCTCATAGCAGAGGCCTTATTGAGCCCATTGTTGGCCAAAATGAGCCCAAATTGAGCCGATAGTGCAATGAATGCAGTGATTTGATTAATATGGCAAGCTCAATTTGCTAGGATTGCCATTAATGTAATGATAACATACCGACAAAAGCCAAGAACGAGTGTAATGTTAACCGGCGTTAAGTCATTCACATCTGAAGAGAGTGTGAGTTATGAGAAAACGTGAGACTTATTGATAATTGAATCACAAATTAGTCACAAATAACTAGAATCAGTTAAACTATTATCGATCGAAACGGCGTTCAATTAAATAGCTCTGAAATTGCTTTCAGACAAACGATACGATACTTGAGTTGTGTTGTGAGCAATGAAAGCAATGAAAGTTTGCGCCACTTTTACAATAGTCTTGTCTGACTGTTATGAGGAGACATAACAAATATAACAAACTCCGGATTATGTCCTGTCCTTGGAATTCATTGGAATCCTTTTGTTACCAACTTATGTATGAATGCAAAACAGTTTTAAAGTGAAAACAATGAGTAAGTGCTTCAGTAATAATAGTTATACACAATTGCACTCAAATAGCGGCGACTGAGAGGCCGACCGACCGCTCACACAATGCCTCACAAGTTATTAAATATTTATGAAAACTTCGAAACACTAAATATTTTTCAAAGCAATTACATTACGTTTCAGTGTTTTATTGTTCTCCACATCGGTATGGGTTTGGGCTAAGCCTTACAACGTTAGACATACCACGAGTAGTCTAACGTCTCGTCGACTCGTCGTATGTCTGTCTCACTCTCTGCCAAATGAGCTCAAAGTTTAGGCAATTTTTCGCTCAATAGTTCTGCGAATCGGTCACAAACTCGCAATCCGGGCACAGGAAGGCTCGCCATTGGGTTATGTAATGTTATGTAGTGTTATGTGTTATGTGTGCCTCAATAGTGAGTTAGACATCCCGAACAACACACCGAACATCAACTCTTGGCAGTGAAGGGGAATACCCTTTTCCGGATCCCTTGTGGTGATGAGCCTCGAACAGACAATTTTAGCGCTCACATGCAATACCTATACATGGAGCAAGGCTCTTTTGGCTCTTTCTCTGTTTGACTGTCGTCACAACACTGTTTGTTAATTAGCTGACAATAAGATGTTATTCT
>JAQGBE010001196.1:0-12205 GCA_034698225.1 Scheloribates latipes | reverse complement strand
GACTTCATATACTTGACAATTCTTTCACTACATATTTCACTCAACGCTTGGATTTCTGACAAAACATTCTTTTCTCCTATTGTTTTGAAGCCATCGTCAAGTTCTGTAAAATGGAATCGAATTGAAATTATTTGTAAAACAATCGAAGGATTACTTTTCGGATCAAACACTTTAACAGCTTTTATCAGTTTTGTGTCAAGGCATTCTCCTTTATATACAGTACCAAAAGCACCATGGCCGATTTCTTGTAAATTTCGCATAAGAAATTCATTGGATATAACGTCTGTGGATGATAATTAATTCGATTAAATTTTAATTTTCAAAATATGAATACAAACCCCGTATTTGTATATTTTGATCACTTATTTGGCATTGAATGGGAAAGTAATACGTTTTGTAAGCCATTTGGCATTCGTTTGAATAGAACTCTTCTAATGTCTTGTAATTTGATTTTTCGATTTTGTTGAAAACATTTATGGAATAAACGCATTCATCACTTAATACACATCCGATTGGATAATCTTTTTGAAAGCAATCAATTGAATGCAAGGATTGAAAGTCTGTTCGATGTAATAATAATTTTGGTGTTTTTTGAAAATATTCGAGAAGTTTTTCATCAATATATCGCCCACAATAATACACAGAACCCTCATTAGACAAATAATAAGTTCGATTGCCTGAAGAACAAATTGATTTCACTCCAAATAAATTTTCAATTAATTTTGGTTCAAAAACGCATTCATTTCTTTCCAATTCGTGTCCCAAATTGCACCAATTATTATGACCCCAGCTATAGACCAGTCCATCGATTGTTATCGCAAATGATCGACAGAATGAACAATGAATTGACTTAACTTTCGGTAATCCATTCACTCGTGTAATCACTGATATCTTATTTCCAGATTCTTTTCCACAACCAATTTGTCCATAATTATTAAGACCCCATCCATAGACGATGCCATCACTTGTTAGCAACAATGAATGGCTTGATCCACATTTAAGTTGCTTAATATTTATAGGAACTTCGATTAAAACTGGTTTGAATATTTTAAATAAATTTTTATCTCCAATTCCTAGTTGGCCACAATTATTACTACCCCAACCAAATAATAAATTTTCACAGGTAAGAGCTAATCCAAAGTTCAAACCATTATATAATTGTTGAACACTTTTATTACACAACTCTTCGATAACATTCGGTTCGTTGACAACCATTTCGTGTCCTAAACCACAAACACCTCTGAAATTAGCACCGAATCCAAACACTTTGTTATCAATTGTCACAAACATGATGTTATATCCTTTATAATCACTAAACACATGATAACATTTTATTATATGCTGCAACTCTGGATGAATTTCATTCAACAATTCTTTACCACTGCGAAAACGCTCGATTGAATACTGTTCGGTAATATAAGTAGGCTTAATAATATTAGATGATTTATTCATATTCTCATCACGATGTTCAATTGGTTTGTTGCTTTCTACTCCAGCTTCATTAAAACTATAATTTTTCGATGATTTCTTAAAAGATGAAGTTATATCTGTAAGATATCAACAAAATTATAAATTATTTGATGAACGTGCACTATTACTAACATCTTCGGGAACAAATTTGAACCTCGGATTACAATTGAAATTATAAATCATAAATTGAATTGAATCACAATGTTCAAAAGGAGGCTCAATTATTCAGTAACATAAATAATTAAGAGCCACGATCGAATAAGGGCACAAATCTGACCGCGCATTTATAGTGCTCTGCATAACAGACTTGCTCTGTGTTTGAGTGCTATGCAGTGAACGCCTTTTTTGCACTGCACTGCAAGCAAGTGCTCAGATTTTTGCCCTAATCGGATTCAATCAATTCGTTTTTTCAATTGAACATTTAAGCATTTTATATTTGAGCTTTGTTTTCGACTCACTGGACTCAAATTGTTGCTCCCATTCAGTGCACTGCATGAGAGGCACACAATGTGCGTCTATGTCCATAGACTTAACATGGACTCAGACTACCATGGGCCACAAAGGGCACCCTTCCCATTGACTTAGCATGGGCTCATAGCGCCATAGGTTACAATAGGCAAAGACCCGCTCAAGTTGCTAGTGTAGGGAAAATGTGTGAGGGAGGGCGGGGGCGGAGGGGGTCCAACGAAATTATATACTCCTCTCTGAGTCGTAAAAAACCAGCAGCGCATCGCATCAAATGCCTCTTAGATTGACGATGCTCAATTGCTCTAATTAAGAATCGTCTTGTTATTATGCTATAGATTGAGGCAAAAATTATCTTGGTAATGCAAAAAATAGCCCAAGGGTGGAATCGGTAGGGAAGAATCGGTAGGGAAGAATCGGTAGGGAGGAAACGGTAGAGGAGGAAACGGTAGGGTAGGGAAACGGTAGGGGAGGAAACGGTAGGGGAGGAAACGGTAGGGGAGGAAACGGTAGGGGAGGAAACGTTAGGGAAGGAAACGTTAGGGGAGGAAACGTTAGGGGAGGAAACGTTAGGAACCCATATTTAAAGGGCTTGACATTTAAAATTTTGCAAATTCAAATTATGTCCTTGAGTATTGATAATTTATGAACACGGTGATCAAATCAAATTGTATGATTTGTTCCATTTTGAATAATTAAACATGAAAATTACCTTTATGAGTCGAAACATCAGCTTTATAACGATTGAAATGATACTTAATGAAAACGTTGAAAGGTTTATCTGACCATTCATCTTCCAGTTCAACATCTAATTGTGATATGTTGTATTCAAATTTCTCTATTTCTTCGATAATTTCATCGCAACTTGGTCTCATCACATAATCATGATATGACATTTTCAATATTAAATTTTCGATTATTCTGAATTTTGTTTCTTCGTCCTGTTCATTCACAATCTTTGGGCTAAAATAATGAACTATTAGAGAAATATTATTATAAGGCTTGTATGTTGATAGGTACGATGATTACAGTCATTAACTAAATGTAATGCAGATTCTAAGGTCTAACAATATGGAGTCTGATAGAAATGTCATTGTTTTATGCTAAGAATCTGCTGACCTTTGAGTTAACAATTGTAAACTCGCCACATTTGTTCTCGTAATTTTATCATCCTATTTATCTCACCTATTTATATTTGATTCAAATAACTCATAACCAATCACACTTAAGGAATATATATCAAGTTTTGTATTGTATAACCCATCAGCAACCTCAGGAGCCATATACGATTCAGTTCCAATATTTCTTGTATGTAAATCTTCTTGTAATGACTTAGCTAAGCCGAAGTCGCACAACTTGAAGAATATTCCATCACTTTTAGAATTTTTATATAAAATATTTGATGGTTTTAAATCTCGGTGAATTATTGTTGGAATGTAATTATGTAATTGTTGCACAGCTTTTAGAATTTCAATAAAAATTTTGCAAGATATCATGAATTCAAGTTCATCCATACTTCCTTTCACTTCTCTTCGGAAATAGTTTGGTTTTTCTTGCAATATATTTTTCAAGTTCTCACAACAATATTCCATTAAAATGTATATATCATTATTATTATCGATCATTGTAGTTTCATAGTCAACGATTCTTGTGCAATTTTTCAACCTGAACAATTCAAATATTTCTCTGAAAATATAGGTATCACCTCCTTTTTGGTAAGACTCTGAATGAAAAAATTGAAATTAAATAGATAGATAAAATATCA
Organism: Scheloribates latipes; assembly: GCA_034698225.1. Lineage (NCBI taxonomy): Eukaryota > Metazoa > Arthropoda > Arachnida > Sarcoptiformes > Scheloribatidae > Scheloribates > Scheloribates pallidulus. The sequence goes on along the minus strand of JAQGBE010001196.1, from coordinate 8,505 downwards.
GAGTTAATTTTTTGAAACCCCCTTCGCTGCGAGAGTCGCGCATCGATTATACGCTTCATTTCAATGCGCGACTCTCGCTAGCAGTTGAGCCCCACTCTCGCAACGAAGGGGGTTTCAAAAAGTTAAATCTGATAATACTATAAAGAGCAGGAATATCACTTCAACACTATCCATGACGTTAATTTTTTACGGCTCGACCAGAGGAGTATATAACAGACATGCGGAATAGGGGGAGATTCCAAAACCCCCATCTGGAGCCGAAAATTTGGAAAATCCCCCCCTAGACAGGGTCCGAGAAATAGCAAAGAGTCCCCCTTTGCATCGATTTTTCCCATTATTTTCCCATTATTTAAAAGGATTTAAACTAAATTTAAACTGGATTTAAGCTCAATTAAGCCTAATTATTGCTTAAATCGGCTATAATCAGCTAAATCAGGCTATTTTAATCTTAAAAACAGCTAATTTAACGGAATTGCCCCTATTTTCCCCTTTGACGTTTTTCTGGGCGTACTTTGGTACTTCAAAACCATCCTCCTAAAACCTACCTCTAGAGCCACAAAAATCCTTAGCATTGTTTCCTATGGGCAAGGCAAAATTAACCCCCCCTAGCGGTCAAGTCATTCTGCATGCCTGGTATATAACCTTTCTGAGCTCAATTCATTGACTTATCATTGTTGTTATGTATTGTGGCCTATGGCAGCTTGAGCCCACTATAATTCTATGGGAGATGTGCCCATTGTAGCCTATGGAAGTCTGAGCCCATGCTAAGTCTATGATTACGGTGCCTATTGTGTCCTATGGTCGCCCATGCGCATGGCAATTATAGGTCGAACCAAATACCATCCCTCTGACTCGTTGGAATCATTATGACGATAGCCTTCAGTGAAACCAACGACTCAAAGGGGCATGGTATTCGGTTTGGCCTAACTGATGGCCAGGAAGCCCGAGCTATTGATCTGATTTTATACTGCTATATACGTATGCTATTCTCTCTATAACTATTTGTAATTAGGCGGTGCCCATTTTAGCATATGGCTGTTAACATTATTTCCAATGAGCAAGGCAAAAATTACCCCCTAGGACTTAGGTCATTTCGCTACCCTGGCTTCTCATTGTAGCCTATGGTGAACTAAGGCCATTATAAATCTAAGGGATGTTCGCCCATTGTAGTCTATTATTGCCTGAGCAAATTGGGGCTCATTCAATTCCCATAATCCAGAATTCACATAGTGAAAGAACAGAGGACAACTTATGCAAGGAATGAGTGCTTTTCGTCGAGTTTACGCTGATTCCACATAACAAACTGAAAGTGATCATAATGTTGAATTTTATCATATAATCAAGCTAAAGACATGTGAGTTAGTTTGACAAGCTAAATGATGCGATTCATCATGTTGAACATTTGTTTGCAAATAATACCAACATCATATGCAATGAATTCATAAAACTCAATGATTATACAGAAAAACCTCTCTAATTGCTCGTGGTTGCATTTACCAATGTGCAAATATACGTCAAGCTTGATGTGCAATTATAGAGGAGATTTTACTTGTATGTTTCATCAAAACACTGTGCAATTAGATAAATTTAGGGTGAGCAAATATAAAGTGCATTTAGAAAGCTTTCTGTGTAGCAATAAAATAGTTTGACCACAAGTGGTTATTATCAATGAGATTGAAACAGGCGATATCCACTCAATACTTGCATTTATGTTAACTCTTGACCACTGCTCAGGTAATTTGCAGTTATTTTAGGCTTGAGGAAAATCAGTCATTCCTTGTAGAAGTGGTCACTCTGTTTTTCCATTATGGGAATTCTGGTTTATGGGAATTAAATGAGCCCTAGCCTATTTTCAAACTATAGGAAAACAGCAACAATGGTCTTTTAACTATTATTATTAAAAATTTGAAAAATTCGAAATTCCAGAGAAATTGGAAATAAGCTGGCTATTATGAGTCAATAGAGGCAGAAAAAAGGTTGAGAATTTTTTTTATCAAATTATTATCGAATTATTTTATCAAGTAACACTTGTATAATTCTTAAAGTAATAAATTCTATCTTACGTATGAAATTAAATTTTTTAATAGCATTTATTTTCGAGGTTCTTTTATCCATTACTTTGTAGACCTTTCCAAATGTACCTTCACCAATAACCGATATACAATCGAAATAACAATACGGTTCCATAATCTCTATAAAATGAATACGTTAGTTGCCAACTGTTCATGATATCTAAGAAGGAATAATTAACCAATTGATAGATTGATTTAATTGAATGTTTCGATATTTTTAATTGACGAAACTCACTCAAATGATGCACTAAAGCATTTATTTCTTATTTATTCAATCGATACCTGTCAAAAACATCAGACATGCCGAAATGGATTCCAAAACCCCCTTTTAAAGGGAAAATTAGAAAATCCTCCCAGACAGGCTCCGAAAAATAGAAAGTTATTCTGTAACAATTTTAACTTGTTTTTCTGCAATTTTCCTGCTGAATCCAGTCCTATTAAACTAGCTGTTCTTCAAATTTTAGCATACTTTAAATGAAATTAATTTCTCTGTTTGTCTATCTATCATTCCGCAATAATGGTTCGATAAGTAGGTTTTTGAAATTCTCTAACAACTATCATTTGGGTTATGTATTGTTGATTTTCAAATGTTTGACTTTGAAAATAGACTATTGTTGAGATTTACTATTGTTGGGTTAAATTTTCAGACTTTCCCTCAATAATGACGGGCTCTCCTTAACGGAAGGCCTAGTTATATACCCAATTGGAATTTATTAAAGCTTGTCTGTCCGCAATAATGGTATGATAAGAAAATTCTAAGGTGTTTGAACATCTATAACCAACGGGATGCGTGAAATTTTCAAACAAATAACTTGATTTCCATAACGGGCAGGCCTTGTTTATTAATTAAAGGTCAATTGAGCCCAATTATTGCGAAATCCTGCATGAATCAGAATATAATCCAGTATTTTCAGAGTAATTTTAAGGACTCAAAGGAGACTATATAATTTCAACAACGCTCTTTGAAAAATAGATGAAAATTTGATAAGCTCACCTATGATGTTCAATTTGAAATTTGTCAGTTGAGTTATTTCTTGAATTGCTTGCTGAAACTTCATATCAATTGTCTTATAGGTTATCTTCAATTCATTAGCAAAATAATCATAAATTGTTTTATAGGATGTAATTTTTACCATATTATCATTGATATAATGCACTCTGCTTTCTTTAAGAAATATAAATTGGCATATCGATGTTATTCTTGATTGTGATGCATAAATGAAATCAACATTTTTAATATTTAATGGCCTCGATAATAAATTACCATATTTATTAAACTTGGCCAAAAATATACTTCCTTCTTTATCAATATAGCACATGCTCATTCTTACCAACGATATCGTTGAAATATCGGATAACAATTCTTTTGGCGTCATAACAGTATTTCCATAATGATTGCCTCCCCAATAATAAACATGTCCGTCATGAGTGACAATTGATGATATATCACATGAACAATGTATTGATTTGACCAAAGATAACTCTGTTATGCAATGAAGTGATAATTGTGTATGAATTTCATCAATATTGCGAGATCCAATTTGGCCATATTCGTTATTGCCCCATGTATAAACTTTGCCAGCAGCTAAAATGAGAGCATGATTGTTACCACAACTAACGCAATCGATTTGATCTTCAATTAAATTCTTAATAGGTTTGGGAGATAAGCATTTTCTTGTTGAAAATTTTCTGCCCCAAACATACATTTGATTTTCAATAGTTGTAGCCAGCATGAATGTCAAACCACTGTAGAACTTATTAACACCTTTATTACACAATTCAGGTACGATTTTCGGAGCGTTGACACTATTATTGTGTCCCAAACCACAAACACCCCATTCATTAGAACCAAAAGCATAAACAAGATCCTCATTTGTCGTGAAAATGATATTATATCCGATTGTATCCTCGAAAACGTAAAATAATTTGATGTGTTTTCTATATATTTGGATTTCTATGAACATTGGGAACTTTTCTGCAATATTCTCTAGTTTATTTTCATTATTTCGAAACATTATTAAGTACGGCGATGTCACAGATTTTGATTTATCTATTTGAAAATCGGTAGCACTTTCTTCTACAATTATTGTTGAATATGTGATTCCATGTTCTTTCAAATAATAATCGAATGCAGTTTTATATTTCAATTCAATCACTTGATTATATTTCAATTCATAAACACGTTTATTTGTATATATCACTTCATTATCCATTACATAACTATTTTTTGTCACAAATTCAAAAATATCGTAATGTTGTATTCGCAATAAGATTGGTTCGTTTTGAAATAGCATAACATTTGCTTCATTCAAATATAAGCCAACAAAATTTATTTTTCTTTTATTGTTCATGAAATAAGTGTTTGTATTCGAAGAGCAAATCATTATAATATTTGTCAAACCGTTAATTAATTTTGGTGTAGCAATGACTTCGTTTTGCCTGAGTATGTGACCTAATTGACAATAAGTATTCTCACCCCAGCTATAGACGAGTCCATCGATTGTTATCGCAAATGACTGACGATATGAACAATGTATTGAAGTAATAATCGGTAGTGTTAACTGGGACACGTTGTATTTATTAACTTCACTTATTCCATAACCTACTTGACCCAATTTATTATCACCAAACCCATAAACAACACCATCAGATGTCAAAATAAGATAGTGAGAGGCACCACAACTGATCTGTTTAATTTCACAATCGGATTCGAACACAATAATAGGTCTGTAAATTTTATTTATATGTTTGTTGCACAATTCACCATGCTTATTATTGCCCCATCCAAACACATTATTATCACTGGTGAGCGCTAATACAAAATCGAGTCCATTGTAAAACTGCTCAACTTTTTTATCACACAATTCAGGTATAATTTGCGGTGAATTGATAACTTTGTCGTGTCCTAAACCACATCCTCCATAAGAATTAGCACCAAAACCGAACACTTTGTCATCAAACGTAATTAAAAGTCTATTCACTGATGATATCTCTTTGTCAAATTTGAATTGATAAAACAATTTAATACATTCAACTAGGTCTGGTGTGAGTATATCATCAATGATATTAAACACAATTTTTTCAATCATGTCTGCCATTTTAAAGACTAAATGCACAGAGTAGAGTATTATATTTATCAAATATAATACTCTATTCTGTGCATTTGATAACTACCTAGGTAACATTGAGTTTAAGAGATAAAATATATTTGTTGAGGAAATGAATCAATTAGTATTACAGGTGAGCATACTTAGTTTGGCACTAAATTTGCAACCTCGTTCAGAATACAAAGTTGTTACAATCGAGTGTATATCTTATCAAATCGGTACTAGCGCTTAATCAGATGCAAGTATATAGAAAATATGGTAGTGTTGATTTTAATTAAAATCCATATTGTGTGGCCACTGTTCTATTGATTTGAATAATGTGTTCAAATTATACATAAGGGGCGGTAAAAATAATCACTTCGGAATGGCCAACCTAAATCGGGAGTTAAATGATTATGAGCGTCGCCATACATCCAGGCAATAGTGTAGTGCTCGTAATTTGCTTCCAGTAGACTTTAGGCCACGACCTGATTGTTAGCCTTTATCAGCTCACCGAACACATTGTTCATGTCGACATGACCAAGCTCCAACCGCTCTCCTAAGTTTCATGCCCTATATTCGTAATTATTCACCCTGGCAGTTGTATAATCTAGCATGATATTCTCAAGCCTGTGACGCCGAATACGCCCGCAAAAGGTGTTCTTGTCATTTTGCCGACTTCACATGAATGATCTCGGTGAATCGAGATCACACTCGTTGACAACACACTTGTACACGAATGCCATGCGGCACCCCTGCCAACCCTGCGAATAAACGATGAGAACTAAAATAGCTTTGGTTTCATCCAACTGAAGAGTTAGCAAGAAAATACTCTAATGGACCTATTGATTTTGTAATTAGCAAATAGACTAATCACCGTGTTCCCTAAAAAGGGATATACGACAAATAACAGGTGGAATTACGTGTGATTTTAATCGATAAATGTGCCATTAGATACACTCAACTTGCTATGAGTCTGTTCCCAATTCTGCGCCTTGATAATTAATAGGGATGAGTGGCAGGTAAATAAATGCTTAGAAGAGCCCTTTTTACACTACATTCCAAGTTAAACTTGAAATCATTGCTTGAACTTTGAAGGGCGATAGTGGACCTGCAATTCAAATTGGCCATGTTAATTGGTCTATTAGGATATCATCTTGCTAACTCTTCAGTTGGATTACAAGTAAAGCTATTCTAGTTCTCATTGTTTATTTGCATGTGTGGCGAGTAGGCATTCGTGTACTATGACATGGTAACAATAACGCATGTTCTCGCACAATTCTCAATAAAGGTAAAACACAAAGACTGTTGTTGGGCATAAACTCAACTAGCACAGCCGAGTCTATTATGCTTCTCAGCTCCTGATATGAAACAAATTGACCAGGTGGTTCCAAGCTCAATTTTATTAAAATTCTGATTGCGACAATTTTGAACCAATTTGCCAAGATATTGGTGTGAACAATCTTGATCAATTGGTTTAATTGTATAGCAACTAAACTTGTATCACATTGTCTCAATAGTTAATTGGATATCAATTAAATAGATTAACCTAAATAAATAGAATAGAATTAATCCGTATTGTTATTTATCAATGAAAGTTTTTGACAATTTTTTGGGTACGTTGTATAAAGATTTTGACATAATATAAACCTTTCTGTTTTAACATTGTGAAACATTTATCAATATAATCAGTGCCGTATCAAAATGAATTTTTGATGATTACTAGCTCGGTCAGACTCTTAAAAAATTTACCTAGTTCATGAGATGATCTTAAGATTGAACTAGCTATAATAAGAATCAGAATGTCCAGGAGTTTTTCGCAATTCAGTTCTAGATAATAGACTACTGATAACAGAGTTCACCAGATTGGGGTCACTTTGTTAAGTAAAACAGTTAAGCGTCGATTTTGCCAGACGCGGTTTAGCCAGAAACTCGGTATAACCAAACTATTGGGTCTGACACTTCCATTGAGTTAATGCTTTCGATATAACAGATTGATAAATATTTGGCACAACACATACTTTCAATTCGATCTTAATTTTCCTGGCTAAATACTGTCGAACCTCCGAGATATGAACCTCAATTGTGTACTGAATATAATGAAATGATTGTAATTTTAGAGCTTATTAACTTAAATTTTGGAAATTTCAGCAAGTTTATTTTGCATTTAAAATACAAACAATATTGAGGATAATAACCCCAAAATAATATTTATTAACTGGCTAATAAGGCTAAATTCTTTAATACTGACCTCAAACGCATCTTTTTTATATAATTCATGTCTGTTTAGCTCAACCTCCCAATTGTGTAACCTCCGAAGTGTGTATGAAAAGTGTATGCAGCAATCAAAACATATCTCAGAGGTACACAAAATTTAACTAATAAAAAGCTATTATGAATATGTTCCTTGTAAATTGCTTGAAACCAAACATAAAAATGCTAATGGATTGATCTTAATAGGAAATTTACCTTATTCCGATATAACCATAATTCGGTTTAGCCAGATAATTCGTGCAACCCCCACAATCTGGTTACACCGACGCTGAACTGTAATATGCTTCTATTTATTGGTTTATTCCCTTTATTTTATGTCTTGGTAGAATAATAAACTAACCTGAAGAAATTAGTTAAATTTAATACATTTTATAAGTACAGATGATTCCCCCAATAGATGATCACTTCGTGTACTGGACAAATTCCAGGGTGACAAGACTTTAATAGGAGCTGCCGGTGCTGTCTGTGCTATAGGGGGTTCATCCGAGTCTCTTAAGGCGGGGTCAAATTGTATAACATTCTAATGGATGGACAGATCGGCCGAAGACTACACGAATTAGTCGGACAGGAAGAATGTCACTGATAGGGCATCGATAGACAAGTGATTGGACGACAGCTGTGTTCGCAAAGCACTGATAGTATGTCAGAAGAGACAAATCATCACATTCCAGGTCATCAGGACAGCCGCTGACTACATTACCGATGCTATACCCGGATCATCGCCGAACATATCATTATTACGATTAACTTGTTTATTTAGTATTGAAAATGATAATTATATCAAAGATTATATACAAGATAATTATCTGTCATAAATATCACCAATAGATTTCACACTAAACTAAACCCGAGTGAAAAACACCATGATAATAATGAATGAGGTACATTTGAGTTGTTTTCAAGTGGAGCTGTCACCTTGCTTAACGTTTCATGAATTTCCAGACCGAGTCCTTGCCAGGTGACATTGCCAGGGGATAGCTGGCGGTGGGCGACGAGGTCGACGGGCTTATCGATGCTCCAGGTGAAGTCGGCGAACCTGGTGACATCTTGCTGTCCGGCGATGTGGCAAAACT
>JAQGBE010001195.1:0-12211 GCA_034698225.1 Scheloribates latipes | reverse complement strand
ACAATGATAATTGACAAATGCTTACAAATAATAGCTCCACATTCCGATGAATATTATGAACAGAATAAGCGTTTCTATAGAAACCAAGACAAACATAACGATCCCAATTATATCCATCAATCGCTCAAATTGTTCATCTGATTGTCTGACACCGACATCAAGTGTCGTGTTAGACATGGTTGACATTGTTTCCATCTGATCGAGATCACTGTCAGCTGTTGTATTTGTGGTGGTGTTGATAGAAGTGTTGGTTGTCTTGAGTTCACTATTGTATCGTAAATTCAGTCTTATTTGATCGACGAGTGATAATCAGTTTACTTCGGTTCACATGAATTTGTATCAGAAGCTGAAGTCGGGTCAGAATTTTAGGAAATAACCGGATTATAAGTAGAGTTTTGTGACCAGATTAGTGGCGATAAGAAGTGAATCTACTCTTTAGCTGGAATTAATAATCACTGATAATCAGATTTCTAATAATAGAGAGGAATAGTGTTTATCGGGATTCCGGTAGATTAATATCATTTTATTCGATGTTAAGTCCGGTTTTGAATCTGTAGTCGACTCGTTTTAAACAGTCATTTTGTGTTTGTGGCCGAAAGTATACGTTTGACATGAATTTGGTTATGAATTAGGTTCATATCAATTGTTGTTTGGATCATTGAATCGTCGAATAAGTAAAGACTTGTCTAGCAATGGGACAAATTATCAGTCGTGGAGTGAGAAGACGAACGAAGACATCACAGAAAGACTCGTTCGAACGCTTCGGCGATGACTTATCGGAACTGATATTCAGTTATTTGACATTTGAAGACAAATTCCGATTCGAGTGTCTCTCAAAACAAGTCCAACGATTGATATTCACTAAACAACACCTTTTGTTGAATAACTTCAACAGAGGTTTGAAAATTGAAAGATCAGAAAAATTCTTAAAATGTTTGCCAAAACTAACAAATTTGACTCAAATTGAGTTATCGTCAGTCGATTCAACAATTCTCGAAGCGGTCGCCGATAACTGCCAATACTTGAGATGTTTTACTGTTGGCATCAATTCGAACATTAGTTCGGAAAGCGTTGAATATTTTGGTCGAAAATGCGGACAAAGTTTGAAATTCTTGAAAATTTCAAATAGTCTTCAAGAAATTGGTGGCAATCAATACGACAACACTTTTACTTATACTGATATAACACGACTTTTGCTGTCATTCACCACACAATTAGTTTCACTCGAAATCGACAGACCATTCAAGTCTTCACTTATATTGGACTCAAATGGCAATAAATTATTACCGAAACTCAAGAAATTGATAATTAATGATAGCATTAACGAAGACTTTATTGAATTGCGCGATAAATATGGCCAACAATTGAGTGAAATCAAAATTGGTGCCTATGTTCGTCCGACACTTGCAATGAAGGGATTCACGAAATTGGAGAGAATTTCATTGGAAATATTCTACACAACTGAACAAGCGATGAATCTTATTCGCAAAGAATTGAATCAGTTATCCAACGATTGTCGACAATTGAGACGATTGAAGATTGAATTCAGTTACTCAATAACCTGGTTCAACTTAATATCCCATATACAACCATTCACTCAATTGACTGAACTCGATATTCATATCCGCGGTTTTCATTCAGTTACGAACCAATCATTGGCCGAATTGAGACAATTAAAGCATTTGAAACGATTGACTCTATTTTTCGAGTTTCTGTACGTAAAGTTCTTCGAAAATATCGGCGAATATTTACCACAATTTGAAGTCATTGTGCTTAAAGTCAATTTTCATTTATGGCGTTGAACTACTCGAACACTTATCGCAGTTAAAGCAATTAAAATCACTTGAAATTATGGGTAAGACCAATATACAAGATATTTCGATTACAAATTCGGGTTTTAAACAACTTCTGCAAAGCTGTCCGGATATTAGAAGAATTATATTCGACATCAGACCTCACGGATTCGATATAAACGAAGAGACAATCGAATTATTCAAATGCATGGCTAATAAAAAGCCTAAATTGAGTTACATTCTGCTGTTCGTCAGCAATAACCAAGAAACATCTGTTAGAATGCTCAAAAACAATGATTGCAATAATTTGAAACTAGTTATTTGGAAAAGCTAATGATAAAATCGATTATATTTACTATCATGCAATTAAATAAAATTTTGTAAAGCTATTGCATTTAATTTTTATTCAATTTTTAAAAACTTTTCTTTATTAGAACTGACACCGAAATCGCGTGATGTTTTTAAAATAATTGTCATTGTTTCAATCTGATCGAGATCACTGTCAGCTGTTGTATTGGTAGCAGTGTTGATAGAAGTGTTAGTTGTCTTGAGTTTACTATTGTATCATAAATTCGGTAGAGATATGATCGACGAGTGATAATCGGTTTACTTTGGTTCACATGAGTTGTTTATCAAAAGCTAAAGTCAGGTCAGAATTTTCAAGAATTTTGGGAAGAAAATCTAAACCGGATCATACCGGTAGATAATTGTGAGTAAAGTTTTGTGACAAGAGTAGTGGCGATAAGAGGTTAATCAACCCTTCAGTTGGAATGACATTAATCAGGTTTCTAATAAATGAAAGGATTAATGATTATCCGGATTCCGGAACATTGATCTCATTTTATTTGTCTATAAGTCCAGTTTTGAATCTGTGGTCGAATCGATTTGAACAGTCATTTCGTGGCCGAAAGTACACGATTGACATGAGTTTAGTTATAGTTTTATATCAATTGTTGTTTCAATCGTGAAAACATGTATAGCGATGGGATGAGTGACCAGTCGTGGAGTGAGAAGACTAACGAAGACATCAAAGAAATGAAAGACTCGTTCGAACGCTTCGGCGATGACTTATCGGAACTGATATTTAGTTATTTGACATTTAAAGACAAATTCCGATTCGAGTGTCTCTCAAAACAAGTCCAACGATTGATATTCACTAAACAACACCTTTTGTTGAATAACTTCAACAGAGTTTCGAAAATTGAAAGAACAGAAAAGTTCTTAAAATGTTTGCCAAAACTAACAAATTTGACTCGAATTGAGTTATCGTCAGTCGACTCAACAATTCTCAAAGCGGTCGCCGATAACAGTCATTATTTGAGATGTTTTACTCTTAACATCAATTCTAACATTAGTTTGGAAAGTATTGAATATTTTGGTCGAAAATGCGGACAAAGATTGAAATTCTTGACGATTTCAAATAGTAAAGGAATTGGAAACAATGTTATCCAGAATTCTACTGATACAACTATAAGACGACTTTTGCTGTCATTCACCACACAATTAGTTTCTCTCGAAATCGACAGACCGTTCGAGTCTTCACTTCTATTGGACTCAAATGGCAACAAATTATTAACAAAACTCAAGAAATTGAGAATTAAGGACACCATTAACGAAGACTTCATTGAATTGCATGATAAATATGGCGAACAATTGGCTGAAATGATATTCGATTGCCTCTATTATAATAACATTCGTCCGACACTTGCGATCAAAGGATTCACGAAATTGGAGAGAATTTCAATGAAAATATTCGTCAAGTCTGAAGAAAGGATGAAAATTATTCGCGAAGAATTGAATCAGTTGTCCAACAATTGTCGACAATTGAAACGATTGAAAATTGAATTCGACGTTGAACTTGACACAATCAACGCATTATCAAATTTACAACCATTCACTCAATTAACTGAACTCGATATTTATATCAGCGGTTATACAGTTGTCAACCAATCATTGGCCGAATTGAGACAATTAAAGCATTTGAAACGATTGACTCTAACTTTAGAGTTTCTGTCCGTTAAGTTCTTCGAAAATATTGGCAAATATTTACCACAATTGAAGTCACTTTGCTTAAATTGTCCTTTCATTGAAGGCCTTAAACTACTCGAACACTTATCGCAATTAAGGCAATTAAAATCACTTGAGATAAGAATGACCGCTACTATCGATAAATATAATAATTCTATTACTGATTCCGGTATTAAACAACTTCTGCACAACTGTCCGGATATTAGAAGACTTATATTCGACATCAAAAGTCAAGGATTGGATATAAGCGAAGAGACAATCGAATTATTCAAATGCATGGCTAATAAAAAGCCTAAATTGCGTTACATTCTAATTTCCGTCAGCAATAACCAAGACACATCTGCTAGAATACACAAAAACAATGATTGTAATAATTTGATACTTTTTATTTCCAATGTGCATGATGAAAATTATTATATATTATATCATTCAATTAAATAAAATTTTGTAAATCTATTTAATTTTTATTTCATTTTTAAGTACAGTCATTAACTTAAAGCCGTGCAGATTCTAAGGTTCAAACTGATTGAGTCTCATAGAAAACTCATTGGTTCAGAATAAGAATCTGCTAGCCTTTAAGTTAACTACTGTACTTCCATTTTCTCTGAACACTACCCCTCTATTGCCCCCTACAGTGAACAACCCCTCTCCCGTCTATCCTTTACTCTCTTTTCCAACCCCTCCCTATGCTCTATCACATTCTTGCCCCCCGAAAGTCACTTTTCCTGTGCACACACTACCAGTCGCAGAATATTCTATTCATAAACTGTTTATTACATTTATATCCAGTAATAAAGTGAAAGACGAGTAACGCATACGAAACACAAGTTTTAAATCGCGACTCACTTTTCACTCGACACTAATTCAATTGCAGAAAACTGACGACACATTTAAATCCCGGATTCTATTTAATTGAATTTTGATCTTGATTTGAATCTTGATAACGTTGTGTGTGTGTGCCGGTAATACCTGGAGCTCTTAAGTTTGTCGGAATAGAATTTTATTGAAATATAAAAATAACTATAAAGTAGCATGGCTGTTTTTCAACTTTAGCTCGTAAACACAAAGGGATTTATTGTTGCAAGCTTAGTTTTAATTGCCTTGGCAACCGAAAGAAGATTTTGGTCTGGCAAGTAAACAGATTTATCCACGCGTATGATATAATGTTGTTTAGTTTCTCCATCTGTACTTGCACTTGTTCTTGCACATGCCTGTTATGCAACATAATTGATTGAACAAGATAACATTTGTGTAGCTTAATGAAACCCTATATAAATTAATTTGCGCCGAATCGTTCCCTAGTATCATTTGTTCTAGAACCTTTGGTAATCATCTTTCATACCAGGGTTGGTCAGCATAGACAAGAACAAATTAAATTGATTTAAAACATGGTAAAATTTCAACTTGATAAGTTAAATTCAGTTTGAATATTTCCTTAAATGTTAGCTAGATTATCTTAAGCAGATTTCATCTATTGATTATCAAGATAATTTTTTCACTCTTGCCCAACTCTGGATAGAAATTTAATTATATCGCCAGACGTAATAATCAAGATAGCGAGCAGTCTAGCAAAAGAATTTAATAGATTAATTGGTGCATGGCACCGAAAGGAATTCCAATTGCAGTTAGCATGGTTGAATATAGCATATGCAACAAATATCTGGGACACAAACACACATCTAATGGCGCACAGAATAGCCGCGTATTTAATAAAAGAAATATTTGGCATAACTTCGGGTCTGTGCTCAACAGTGCTGTCCATAAGTTATGGACAAAAGCTTTTCGATCCATTGGAATCTCAATAACTTTGACGCACAATATTAGGCGAATATTTTTGGGCCACATATTAATGGCAAAATTGTACCGTAATTTCGGGGCTATAGTCCGCACTGGGTTTATAGCTCAAAGCTTGATATTTAATTCTAAAAAATATAAACTAATCCTAAGCCTAAGGAGACATACTTTACGTTTAGATCATAGTATTACTTTTGTATCCAAAATATTGTTAATTTTACTTATAGTTGGCGGCCTATAACCACAAGAATACGGTATAATAGGACACATCAAATAATTGATAGATTATCTTGGTAATTGAGCCATTATTGTTAGCCCAGACAATTTAATTACCAAACCGGTATAATTATATCCCGGCAATTGTCGGGAGATTAATCCTAGGCTAAAGTTTTTCATTAGTGCTCCTATAAGCCTATTATCTTGTTAAAATAGACCAATAATTGTAATTGGCCATGCTCCACAGATTTGGGCCATGAAATTGGATTCACAAAATCGACACAAAATTGTGAAGTAGCATGCTCATTGCAGTTCACGCTTTATAACTTTCTAGTAGTTCATATCACCCAAGGGAGCTTGGTGATACATATCATATACGACTTAAGGTATGGAAAATGGTTTTTCGTGAAACACCAGATAATTATATTTTGAAGCTTGCTCTATGAAAGCACCAAGCTGGCCTTGGCGAGATTGCCTAATATTGTTCTTTATGGCCCTGATAATTTATTGTCATGGTATATCAACAAAAATGAGCAAGGATATTAATCTTTACTGTACAGAGTACTGTTATTAGTAGAGACTCCGAAAAATGATAATGGTCCAATAAATTGTCCCTGGCCACTTGAGCCATAAGGCCAACCCGGGGCTAATTTATGTATCAGCTCAGTGTTTGGGGACTCTAACTATAATAATAATAAATAATTCTGTTTGCCAATTAATGCGCTAGTTGCTAATAATTCACCATGATGTTCTCGTTCTGATAATTAACGATTCCCATTGCGGTGAGACGTAAATCAGGGGCTAATTATTTTCTGAATAGCCTATTATTGAAACTGAAACTACACACTAATCCGCATCTAATTTATTTATCATGCTGATTCTGTTCGATAATTATCGTCGGCTGTAATCTGTCTAATGTATTAGTTGTCGTAAATAACAACGAGGCCTACAAATTATATCATTGCTGAATTATATCCGGTATTAGTACAATGGAAAATACTATTCGTGTAATCAATTTTAATAACAATTGGACTAATCTTTTCGTTTAATTTATTATTCATAACATATATATAAATCTATTGTAAATGTGGCGATAGATTATGTATAATCGTAATGAAATAGCGTTGCCAGATGTTCAGGTCTAGTCTGGATTGTATTGATTCCTACCGTAACTCGCCGCATATATCACCTTACCACACTTGTGTTATAAAAGAGCGAATTTTAAAAATACGGCAAATTTTAGTGTGTTTTATAACAGGTTAACTTTACCTAATATGCGGCGAGTTACGGTAGATAGATATCTAGCTAAATTTTCAGTGTTAAAATTAACATAACAATTTATCCATGCTATATTTATTTGTTTATCTTGAAAGTAAAATAAAACAATTTGAGAATGCCATCAAAATTCAGGGCTTATAAATATTGATCTGGGTGCCTTAGTAATCAACAAAAAGGTCATTATTTTCAACGACTAAATCGTGTGAAATAAATAGTGAAAACCTATTATTATTTTTTCTCTGTTAGGAAATCTCCTGATAAATCATTAACTAGTAAATTGTCGGCAATAAAATATCATGATAAATAATGATTGTATCAGCTAGTACAGATTTTCTTAAGTTAAAAAGCTCAGCAGACAATCAAATATGACAAATCGTGGTAATTTAATGAATAGCCTCACTTCAATTAACACTAGGATTGGCCACTTATAGTGATACGAAAATAGCTAGGTGACATTCACTTTTGAATTACCTAATATTCATTAATGACTAGATCTAATGACTTTATCCCACCTTGATCATCGATCAAGATGACAACTTAGACAGAGAATGGCCCTGATCCACATACAAGAAGAAAAATGATCTAGTTATTGCGGCACACAATGGCGTGATAGAGTGGCCAGGTTGTGCCCGGGGCACTCTCCCTCTGCACAATGTTACCAAAGCACAGCTGACATACCTGTGCCACGACTTTCCTATCCATTGCCACTATAAACATGCAAATTGTCAACAATCACGCGAACAGTCTGTCCGACACAGCACTGGCACACAAACAGAGAATAGGGATCGCGAATGAAGAGGCGTTTCCAAACCCCTAGTCCTTTAGAATTGGCATAAAATTGCACAGAATTTACACAATAGGTTAACCCTTCCCAACAATCCTAGGCATTCGCGATCCCTGGCTATTAGGCAATAGTCAATACATGAAAGGGAATGAGCCGTACGTTAGGTGTGGCCGACCAGTGCTCAACACCACTGGCATTGATATTCTTTGGCAAATGATTGTGATATGAGTCGAGTCGACACAAAAGTCATTTCGTGCGCGCCGTCTGTCTCACAATCAACTGATTTATTTAGTATTTATTCAGTAATTATATGAATTATTAATGCCTTTTCGGGCCAATCGATGTCTGTAGCCATCGATCACGTGTCCGGTGAGAACAATAAGTCGTGTGCCCGGGTTGTACAGAGTGAGTATCATGGTGGTTCCGGCTATTAGAGCCTGTTTTTGTTGCTCTTGTTGATGTAGTTCGGGTTTTCGGGATCTGTTAGCTCGGGGATAGTCCTAAGTGGACTCTACCGGTGGACATCCCGACCACTGATAGTCTGTTTGACCACTAATTAAGTCACTGATTGTCTCTGATTCTCATTCCGTCCATAGGTTGCCATCGGTTTACTGCACATCATTAATGGCTAATGGAGTCAAGCATTTGGGCCGACAGTCAGCCAACGCCAGCTCTGACGCCAATCTCGTGGCTATCGGCCACCGAATGGACGCCGTTATCTATTCGATGGTCAGTACCCGTAGAGTCGAGTGTGGGATGAGATGAGCAGCGCTTCATTTCACAGATAATAATAGCGTTAGTCTCAGCCATGCACTCCGAGGCCAACACAAAATCCAATTTCACGGGTCATCACTTGCTCTTAAGGGGTGTTCGGGTCCGCACAAAATGATGTGTTTACGACTGCCGACACTCACCCTGGCATCAGAGTATAGGGGAATGTCTTTTTATATTTATTACACTCGGCAACCAGTGATGGCCAACATAGGAGAGATTTTTTAGGAATCAGAACTAAGAAAATCGATTCTTGGCATAAAGAATATTCCTCTGGGGTATAGACACTCAATCTCTCGGGTGATTGGAGAATCGGTTCCGACTCTAACCCCACCCGAAACAGTCGAGTACTCGCTATGAGAACCCGCTCTGTCTGGCCGTCTGTGTGCGGCG
Organism: Scheloribates latipes; assembly: GCA_034698225.1. NCBI lineage: Eukaryota > Metazoa > Arthropoda > Arachnida > Sarcoptiformes > Scheloribatidae > Scheloribates > Scheloribates pallidulus. The sequence continues at coordinate 3,154 of JAQGBE010001195.1, read as the reverse complement.
GGAATGACAGTCGGAATAATGTATTGAAATGACATCGATTACAGTATTGGCCTTATATTCAGTGCCCGTAGTCCTCGAACTGACGACTATTTTCTTCAATTAAATTGCATTCCATTCGTCAGACATAATAATAAATTCTTTATTCTTCTCCAATATGTGTCCTCAAAACTAGTCATCAATGAAATGCCTTTGCCTTTGACCGCCGATCATAAAGACCAGAAGCCATAAAAACCCGGGCTATTCTCAGCTACAAATAAACATGTTATTGCACGATTAACTTGGTCTATGTTTGTCCTGCATGATCAGGCTTCTCTACTGAGATACAAATGTATTAGCTTGCAAAATATGGGGCGAATTAATAGCGAGAAAATCGATAATTGTTTTGAATAAATAATATTTATTTTCAAACTTATATTTTTCGTATATTTTATGTTCCCTTTTGGTGGCAATAGAAGCGAAGCCCTGAGACGTGGAAAGCAATACCTATTTTGTTTGTTGTGTTCGCCGTTTGATTGCATCGAAAATTCATTTCCAGTCATAAAAATGATAGAAAATTAAATTCTTTTTCGCCGCTCTTCTGATGCCTTCTCGGAGTCAGTGCCGGAGAAAAACTGTTTGATTGCAGTCTTGGAGTCATTTCTCACCCGAAGTATTGTTAGGCGAAGAATATTCTGTGTTTTGAGCGCTAATGCAGACAATAGCCAAGGTATCCAATGTTCTGGTAGAAGCTAATGGAATAAAATAGAATTAACTTGATTTTATTTGTTGAGGCTTCTTGTGTAATTGGATTTAGCTAGTTAAACTAGTGAATTTTATTCTTTTCCATCAAGTTTCTTGCTATTTGATTATGTCATACACCGATGGATACCTTGGCATACGTTTGTGCCCAAAGCGAACAGCGATTTGTTCGATAGTGAAGTGGAAGACTCGAAATCAGATCTACTCTTCTCTTCTCTTCCACTTCTTTTCGCTCCAACTTTTGGCCACAAAATATAATTATGAGTTATATTACACTAATTCGTCGATTCTCTTACCGTTTGAGTGGATTTCGAGTGGCCTTTCCTTAGCCAACAAATGACACACTTATTGCTCGATATATAGACAACAAGAGAACCGATATTTAACTCGAAGTGCAATACTTGTGGCCCAAGAGATAGAGCTATACTTGCAGTCAGAATACGAGATCTATACGAAAGTTTCCATAGGAATTGTGATCCGTGTTAGTAATGGACTAACCATGTTAATTATTGTAATTATCGAATCATATTGTCATAACTTGACATACAATTGCTTTTAATAACTGTCATAATTTTCATCTTATTAATTGTGATTGATTACAATCACCAAGCTTATTTGATATGAACAAAATTAGGCTTTTAAATGGATAATTGGCTTAGTCTATCCGATCTATCAACCATGCTCATCAATGTTTTCAATGAAAAATTTGTCATCTTGCCACAGAATTTAGCCATTTATTCGTGTTTATTTTATTTGAATGATCTAGATCGTGGCGATTTTCTACGCCGGCATAATCCTGATTATACTGCTGTCGAACGCGCATCGCTTCCGAACAAATAAGACGCGCCGAAAGCGGCCAAAGAGACGGCCGACGAGAGGCTTGACTCCGATTACAAGAGAGCCGACAAAAACACAGATAACGACAACATCGCCGCCGACGACAACAATACTGACCGCTGGGACGACAATACTGACGGCGGCGGCGAACTCGTCGTTGTCGGCGATCGCTGTCAACCAAAAGCAACTAATAGTGAACACTAACAAAGAGCTGACAGTTTGCGACTCAAGTGATAAATATCGAGAGACTATAATATGAATGTGACAACAAATGTCTTATATATATACTATAGATGTATATAAAACAAGTACTATATCTATAATTACTTACTTATTGTATAACAAAAGTCTATTACGACGTCTAATATTTTTTCTTCTGTCCTAACAAAAAACTGACCAAAAGTATTTGGAAACAAAAATGTTATCATGATCCTTTTCATATGAATATTAAGCTAACAACCTCTTTTCTTACTATGTGTCGGCACTGCCAATAATCTTGGTCTTAGCATTTGTCTTGGGCTTTACTGTATGATTCCTTTTGTTGACCACAAGATAGGAGAGGCGTTGCGGCGGAAGTTTACGGTAATCTTGGATTTCATTTGACGAACACTTTTCTGCAAAAATTTAGTTTTGTTTGTTCACTAGTATTGAGTTTTATAAGAGCTTATTGGCAGTGTCCGGGTATTGTGAAAATGACCCAGTTTGTTGAAAATTGTTTATTTTGAATAAAGACGGCACCATGCTGAGCAAGTGGCGCTCCACTCAATTTAATCTTGGCTTTTATTCAGCGCTAGAAGTACTGGGAATACACACTCTTTAGACGCGATGAAAGACTCATTTGACTTACAAATGGCTTTTTATGGTCTAATCCTTTGGAGAGACAGAACCGGTGCTAATAAAAGCCGAGAGCGAAGACGTTATATAAGACATCGACGTCTTTGTCCGTTGTCTCGTCCGCACAGGTCTTGTGCGGCACACGACGTGTGAAAAGAATATTTAATTTAATTCTTCTCTTTTTTTTGTGCAACACTTTTGTCAATCAAATGGTACTTTGGATGTGAGACACAAACAGACGGTATGTCTCTGTCCGTTGTCTTCAGTGTCTTCAGCGGACGGTTTAATCTTCTGCTGTGAAGACAATATTCTCGACTATCGCCTCAAACTATACATACGTTTAGGACAGCCAACGGTTAGTCCGGATATTTCACGAGTGAAATACGTTTTTGACATATTTTCATGTCATTTGTTACATATAGAATCGCGCGGTTCAGCACATTTATCAAGCCAAGTCAGTCCGGTAATGCAATTTGGCGGTGCGAATCATCCAGATCGTTCTCATCTGGAAATATTATCATTCTTGTTATTTTTTCTTCAGCCGTTTTTCTTATTATGTTTTTGTTTGAAATTTTTTTCGGATATTTTTGATGGAAAACAATACTGTCTTTCAGTTTCAGTCATACCTCGGCTTACAATCGCTCTGCAAGTGAACCAAAACTTCACTCCAAACGCGATCTCTCTCTCTCTCTCTCACTCTCTCTCCATCTCTCTCTCTCTCTCTCTCTCTCTCTCTCTCACTCTC
>JAQGBE010001194.1:0-12214 GCA_034698225.1 Scheloribates latipes | reverse complement strand
TCTCTCAGTCGCTCACTCTTTCTATCCTCCTATCGATATTGGCGTTAGACCTGTCGCGCACTCTTCACTTCCATTCCGACTCTTCCCGACCAAACACTGCCCGACTCATTGCGCACAACACACATCACAACTAATTAAAAGGAACTAATTTATCAAAATATAATTTTGATGGTCTAATTCTGAGTATTCTCGGTTAAAATTGACCGTGAAAGTGTCTGTTAGCGAGAGCAATATTGACATTGCATTCCAGGAAGCCAGCATTAGAGGTAATGGTGATGCTGAGAATGAGCAGAAGTGTTTTGTGCAATTGCATGTTAGAACAAATTAGTGTTCACTGCTGTGAGACAATTGATGGCTCGGGAGCGGACCCAATGGCCAGTATTGGAGTGTCTATGTCGGCGGTGAGGCTATCGACTGGTCCGGCGCATGTGTGCCGAGTGATGGCACACAGTCTGGTGTAAACTCAATTTACGCGAACGCATCTCAACATTGATCGCGACTTCTTTTGTTTGTTATTCCGCTGAGAAATGCAAGAAATGCGTTGACTTTTCATACAATTCTCATACGAATCGCAACACCAAAACGCTCTACAAATGCTTTACTCGATTATTCCGATGAATCAAAGCTCTAATGCGCTTTGCAGTCAATCATTCGATTAAATGCCATCGAAATTTTTCAATTAATAGCGAGGAATCGACAGTCGATTAATCAGAATCGGGTGTCCATCGGGACCAGTGGTGGTGACCGTCAGAATTAGTCCGAAACGGTTACACTCGGACTGACAGCTAATTTAGATATTGACTCAATTAGTGGCACAAAAACTATTTAATTGAGTTTTAGATCTAAACAGTCGTTTCAATATTCATGAGTTCTAATCCGTTAATCAAATTGTGGTTAAATTGATTGCACTTTCTTTTGCGTCTAAGAGTGAGAGGACGTGACCGACAATGTATTAGAGGACATAAAACCAGACCTTTTATATAAACAACGATTGGCCGGGGATTCCAATGAAGGTTAATATTGCGGACAATACGGAGCGGCGTTGGGAACGACACTGTTTGCTCATTACTTATTCATTAGCTAGGTGGTTTGGATTGGCTTGGATTGGTTTGTATTGCCATCGATAATACTTTTGTGATGCAATTGAGAAGTCAATTACAAATACATGCATTCAATGATTTCAACCAACGTATTTAGCTATCACAAAAAGGTATCATGGGAATTCTCCCGGTATCAAACTTGAGTGCAAAGTGTCGCCTCTCTAATGCAAGGATTGCAGGGAATGTGTGCAATGACTGCAAATATTTATCAAGGTGTCTCAAGCAATTCCCTTGTATTCTCTGGAAAATAACAGAATCCGCACAATTAAAGAGATTCTTGGAATGGACTATTAAACTAGGTTAAATGAATAATGCTCTGACAGAATAGCCAGAGAACGTGACTTTTCTCGAGTCCGAGCGATAACTTAATAAATAATTCATAATATTTAGTAATATTGCCATCAGTTGAGCCGTGAATCGCAGACAATCATCAAATGAATTAATTGGCTGCAAATTACCGTGATGAATTTTCATGTCCACTCAAATTAAAAACACTGATTTCATATACTTTCGGCAATAAATTGAACTACTATAACATTAGAGCATCATCAGCAAGGTCATACAAGAATATTCTGCGTCGATCGCAGGCCTTCCGTTAAAGATCACTGAAATGCATTAAAGAATATTAGTCTGCACTGAATTCTTGTTTGTCTCTCCCGATTCATATACCGATGCTTTTTCTTTTTGCGTTTTGCTTGCTTATGTTCAGAGGTTTGATGTATTGCTTATGAGTTGATGTCCAGTAATATTGAAAATCATGATAGACTCGACCAGTTTTGTGTGGAACGGAACACACGACACACCAACCAATGCTACAGAACAGGTATTTCAATCGACTAGACTTAGACTTAACATTGTGTTAATTATTAGAAGCGCAGTTAATTAGACATTTCCCTGTAGACCATCCTCTTTGACGCCAACGACAATTTGAGACTTGCAATAAAAGATGAGACCAAGAGATGGTTGAACAGAGAGATTCCATTCGCTATTTCGGACGCCTTTTCCAATCAAACCAAAGAATTAATTATAAAATCGATGCAAAATTTCAACAAAACTTGCGTCAAATTTGTGCCCAAAAAAATTAATGACCGCGATTATGTTGTCATTCAACCCGGCGTTGGTTGCAATTCGCAGGTCGGCCGTCAGGGAGGGACCCAGAATGTGAGCCTCGGCGAGGGCTGTCTTCGCCTCAACACAATAGTTCACGAACTGATGCACTCAATCGGCTTTCTTCACGAACACCAGAGGCCCGACAGAGACCAAAAAATCGTTATCAACAGAGAGAACATTAAAAGAGGTATTTGCAGTCAGACTCGTGTCTCGTGTTTGGCAGCAAATGAGTTAATTAGAGCTAATCGTGATAAACATTAGTACCTGTCATATGTCACACAGAATTACTCGGATTATATGCGTGTATCGCAGCGAATGTCATGTCATTCATCTTATTTGACATTAACTGATAACTTGATCGCTGATCAGCCATTAAACAAATGGTATATTCTAGGAATGGAATACGAGTTCGACAAATGGAGTGCAAATATTACTTCAGATTTAGATTTCGGTTATGATTACAATAGTGTTATGCAATACGAAGAGACGGCCTTCTCGAGGAATGGCAGACCAACCGTGAGATGCGTTCTGTCCTACAATTGTTACATAACTGAATTTACCTATCAATAGATGCGATCTCGAACTCCAGGCATTAAATTGGGACCAATTAATGGTTTGAGCGATACAGACGTCAAACGAGTTAATGCATACTATGGCTGCAATGCGAATGATCTTGCTCATACCATCAATGATAGTGTGAGGTGATATAAATTATATGATTTTAATTATATTGTCAATAGACATAAAACTTTAATTACCACTTTTAAATCAATTAAAAATGATTATTCACTTCAAACCGATTCGTTTGTTATCAGATGCTCTGATTTGAAGTGGAAATCGTTCGACATTAAGACAATCAGTGATTTATTGGTCTTCGGTGGTAACGACTCGTTGGGAAATCGATTTTATTTGTAAATTAAGATGTACATGCTAGTTTACACGCTACATTTACATGGCAATTTACATTTTAGATGCCGCACCTCTTCAAACAGCACAACACTATTTGGCCAAATGTTTGACGGCTTGTGTTATGTCAGTAATCGGAGCAGAGAAGTGGTGGTCAATCGGGTGAGTTATCAGAATGAGTTATGGAAACAAAACTATTGTTTATGTCTTCTGGTCACCACAAGTTTGAGGTCCTGACACATGCGGCCAATGGCTACAAATGGCAACTCTTGGCCTCTCGAAGACAGTTGCCGTCAAACGCTGTGCTCGGAAGCAAATCAGCGGCCAATCAGTTAATAGGCAGATGTCTCGTAAAGGATAGCGATTACGAATCGCAAGTAATCGGAATCACAGAGAACTCGAATTCAAATTTGGTTCTAAAAATATCATTTAATGGTTTGACGATTGCATGCAATCAATTCCAAGTGTTGTTGTGCTTGAAGTGATTTGGTTTGCTATCAATGTTACATAATGAATGACTGAATGATTAAATGATTGAACACAAAATACAATTATCAAAATATCACAAAATATCGATTCATTGGCATTCAAACAAAACAATTCGGTCGGTGGCCAACCAATCAGATCGAGAGGTCGGGCCGAAGGGCACGCATCGGCTCAAACAATGTGAATCTTCTTGAGTTCTGCCTCTCTCTTCTTGTTGGCGATGGGGTCTTCGATCGACTGGTAGTAGAACTTCCTCTTGAGCCGGCAGTCAGGGCCGCACTTGTACGACTTGCACTTCTTGTTGGGGCACTTGAAGAAGCAGCCAGGACAGCCCACCTGCAGACAGTCGCACAGCTCGTCGTCGGCCACCGAGCGCTCTTCGGGCGTATTGGATGCGTTGGTGTGGTAGCCATATTTGATGACCTTTCTCCTCCTCCTCTTCTGCCTGATGAGGTCGAAGCTGGACTTGAATTTGCTCTCGCAATTAGTTCCCGAAGCGCTTCTCATTATTCGCGACGATTCACTCATTGCGGCCGATATTGTTTACACCACTCGACTACTCATATAATACGTGACGCTATTGTCGATCCATAACTGCCATTCACTTCATCTCTGCTTTCATTCTCGGCTTTCACTTCAAACAGAATTGTGTTTTGCGCCAAATTGTAGTCAAATCTGACCCATTAAAGCAGTTTTAATCAATTTATCAAATTTATTTCAACACAACACAACATGAATGACCATTTTATGAGACTCACATTCCCACTAAACATGTTTGCACCTAATCATTGGTGTTATTTTGGCAATGATTGCCATTTGCATAGTTTGAATACCAAAGTTTCCCAAAACTATTTTTAAACATTACTCGACTAAAAAATAACCATTAAATTACTTTATTTTAAAGAGGCCAAATAAGTACAATCAGATCGAGCCGACCATGCTAATTACTCAACACTAATTAAAAACATTGTTTCAAGCATTTTAGTAATGAATTTCAGATTACCAAACGACCATGATATGTCCTCTATATCCTTAATTGCAAACAAATGCCTAAACCATTAACGAATTGCAACTATTAATCAGTTTTATCTCAAGAATTATTAAAATTCTTATATAAATTGAATTCTGTTTCTCAGATACTGTTGACTAAACGGCAATAAATGCCAATTAGATTAAGTTCACAGAATTTTTCCCAATGACATTGAAATAGTGGAAATTGAATTGTTTATATCCGCGACGTCTTTACGTAAAACTAGCAAGTTCAGATTGAAGCGATTGAAATTCACTTTAACTCACTTCAACACAAGTAGCACAATATTTACTGCACATTCAACACAATTATCTCATTGAAACAGAATTTCCCGAATCGTAAAATTCAATTGAGAAGTGAACAAAGGCTGAGCCAAGGCTTCCAAAGGCTATAACCAAATTTGTATCAATTCATTACTGGTTTTCACAATTCTCGAAGGATTTAATACATTTGTATACAATTAATTGAATGACTAAATAACCTCGATTACGGCATTTGCCAAAAACGCTTGTTAGGGCGACAGCAGTATTGTGATCATCTTGCTCATCTCGTGTAATCGACGAGGAAGTCGCTATAAAATTGTGATTCGAAGGAAGACAATGTAAGTTGTATTTTATATATGGGTAATAAACGAGAGATATATGCGATTAATCTGCAAAAATAGATTTTCATAATAATTGACTGCTATTTAAAGGAAATCTAAACCAAAGCAATGATTTAGCGACAAATATAATGTATATTTAGTTATCTGTTTATCAGCTCTTAATTAATCGGCAAATGACGAACGAAAACAACAATATATCTGTCCTTTGAATCAATTAAGTCTTCATTGCGAACCTGTTTATTATCTATTCAGACAATACCCACGCAGTGTCTTAACTCAATGCCGCCGAAGACACTATTGTTCGTCATTTGGTAACTTATTATTGGACAGCTTTGAGGCGAGTCGTGACATAACTTTAATTGTCTCGCATTATGAGTCGACAACAGGTGTGCAAAGCTCTAGGCTCAGACAGCAATACTTTCATTGGCTGTCCCTCTGTTATGCCAGAGCTAAAATACTAGTGATAATAGTGATCGCTGATCGGCGATAGCACCAATTTGGCAATTGAACAAATGAGCAAGCCACTCGCAGCACTTGCATTCCGATTCGGTCAATCGCTAGAATAACACTCGAACTTTGATAATATTAATATTTAACGTCTTTCAATTGAATACAAACTATAGTCTATACAAACTTATCTAAGGACTCGTTATCCAAGATATCGAGAGTTTGTCTATTCTTCAACTTTGCGATCGATTCAGCGAAAAGACAACAAATATTGGCTGAAAGTCATTCGCATTGAGTCGAACTGAGCTTCTTATTGGTATCCGATGTATGTCATGGTCTGTGAGGTTGTGTTCGGAGCACAAAGTGAGCGTCGCTTTTGATTATATTATGAAATGAATTTATAAATTGTTTATTCAACCAAATAAGTTAAACATTTGATAGAGTCATCCAATCATCCGACTCGTCGAGCGCCAATAAATTAGCTTGCCAATTTGTTGTGCTTATTTTTGGCTTTCGCTGCAAAACAGGTGTAAGTTATTTAAATGTAGATTCATTTATCGTTTATAATGGCAAACGAATTGATAATAAATTAATAAAAATTTATTTTAAAAGCCAAATATAAAGTGCAGATCATTGGCGATATGACCTAGCTCATTGCTCATTGCAGTGACACTGCACACACTCATCGCTCATCATTACTCAACCGCTCACTCAAGCGATTGTGTCATTGTTTGGCAAACTGCGAACCAGTTCTCAAACTGACTTCGGCTGTGAAGAGTGTTTGGTCGCTGGCATAGTCTCTCTGTGCGGTCACACCGACAGCCGTCCGGCCATTGAGAGCTCACACGTGTATTGGGAACCAACGCCTGAGCACTCGGTTTCCTCTGAGGCGAGAGCTCTGAAAGCCTTCAGACTTGGGAACTGAGAGTAGAGTCAATGCAAGCGTTTGTTTGATAGTGTGTTTGACATTTGTGTGATATCACGGCTATTGTTGCAGAGATTGTGGCAACGCTTGCCATGAATGTGATAGCAACTCAAGATTTACAACTTCCGAGCCGACCGTCACAATACACAACATTACCGCCAAACCGACACAATTCCAGAATCGATTGCTTTCCAAGTGGTTCATCGATTTGATCCCAGTATTGCTTTGTTTACTGTGTGTTACATAGTTTACAAGTGTTTTATAAGTTTGACAAAAGTGTTCAAAACAGACAGTGACTTGAAGACTGAAGACCGGCGACCAGTGACCAATCGGCAATGGCGACCAACCAGACGGCCCCTGCGGCCAACTTTTCCAGCGGTCCATCGGTGGTCAATCAGTTGGACTACACGTGTCACGACGGACTTCTTCTGCCCTATTGGGAACACGACGGCTCTACGATGTCGATCACAATCCGCGGGATTGTCTACTTCTTGTTGTTGATGTACATCTTCGTTGGCGTCGCTATAATTGCCGATCGGTTTATGGCAGCCATCGAACAGATCACATCTCAAGAACAGGATGTAATCGTCCGCAAACCCAACGGTGAAAAGGAGATAATATCTGTCCGTATTTGGAACGAAACGGTCTCTAATCTCACTTTAATGGCTTTGGGCTCTTCGGCTCCAGAGATTCTGTTGTCCATAATTGAGATCTACGCCCAAGACTTCGAGGCCGGCGACTTGGGTCCGGGCACTATCGTCGGTTCGGCCGCTTTCAATATGTTCGTCATCATTGCCATCTGTACGGTAACCGCTATCAAAAGATAACCGCTATATCTTTTGTTGTCTGTAGGTGTTTGGGTGGTGCCCAAAGAGGCCAAGAAGATCAAGCACTTGCGTGTCTTCTGCATCACCATGGTGTTCTCGGTGTTTGCCTACATCTGGTTGCTTTACATCTTGATTTGGTCGTCGCCCGGCATCATCGAAGTCTGGGAGGCATTCCTCACTTTCCTCTTCTTCCCGATCACTGTTCTGATTGCCTATATTGCGGACCGAAGATTACTTATTTACAAATATCTGGACAAACGGTATCGTATGAAGAAAGGTGGCCGCAAAGCGGTTTATGGCGGCGCCGATGCAGCCGACGGCGAGACCTTAGAGTTGATGGGAGTGGAGGCCAACGGAGTAAAACTCAAAGTGAATGACGTCGAGCTGAAGGGCGACCTTAAGGTAAAGTGAAGTCGATTGTGTGATGTATGGCACTAAATGTCAAGGATATTCTAGTTTATCGACGCTAGCGATGATGAGCTCCAGGATATCGAAGAGCATCGGGATGAGATTTGTGACATTCTGCGGACTATCAAGGCAAACAATCCTCACGCGTCGAACGAAGAGTTGGTCAGAATGGCTCAGAAAGAGATCGAAAAGGCTCAGCCAAAGAGTAAGGCCTACTACCGAATACAAGCGGCCAGAAGAATGATGGGAACGGTCACCGAAAAGGTGAAGGACCACATTATGAAGTCTATAAACGAGGACTTCGATGAACAAGAGGAAAAGGACGAGACTATTAAGGTGTTCTTCGACCCCAAAGAATACACGGTCTTAGAAAATATCGGAAGTTTCCAAATGACAATTACCCGAACGGGAGGTCTCGAGTCTACTATATTAGTTGACTACTGCACCGAAGATGGAACGGCCAAAAGCGGGTCGGACTACGAGCAGACGAGTGGCACTCTTTCGTTCGGTCCGGGAGAACAACACAAACAGTTCTCTATTGGCATCGTTAACGACGATATCTTCGAAGAGGACGAGTACTTCTTTGTGCGTCTCTCAGAGGCTCGATATTTGACTCCAGCCAATGGCGACGACGACAGTCGACCAGTGATAAACATAACCGAAGACACGGCCAAAGTGATGATTCTGGACGACGACCACAGCGGCGTCTTCTCGTTCACCAACAACTCGGTTCAGGTGCCGGAATCGATTGGTCTTTACCATTTAAGGGTCTCCCGGTTTGTCGGAGCCAGAGGTCACGTTGCGCTGCCCTACAAGACACTCGCGGGAACTGCCAAACCAAATGCCGACTTTTATTCTGCCGATTCTAAGATAGAGTTCTATAACAATGAAACACATAAAGACATAGTCATCGGTATTGTCAATACTGATAGTTATGAGAAGAACGCCTCGTTTTCCGTCCTATTGGGAGATCCCGAACGACTGGATCCTAATAGAGGTGAAGTAGAAGACAAGGGAGAGCCCCGACTCGGCGAACTGACCAAATGCACGATCAAAATCCGCGAAAGTCGTGACTTCAAAGCCACTGTCGACAAACTGATGAGACAGAAGAAGGCGCTTTCGGCCATCAGCCGCACCTCATGGGAGGGACAGTTCATCGAAGCAGTGAGAGTGCCGTCACTCGCATCTGCGGCGCCGGTCGAGGATGAGACTGATGTTCAAGTGGTCCAAAAGAAATCCATCTTTGATTACATTCTTCACGGTCTGACTTTGTTCTGGAAAATCCTGTTCGCGTGTGTGCCGCCGCCCACCCTCTATAACGGCTGGCCTTGCTTCGTGGTGGCCATCATCGTGATCGGCGTCTTGACCGCACTCATCAATGACATAGCCTCGCAGTTCGGCTGCACTATCTATTTGAAGGACGCGGTCACCGCTATATCGTTTGTAGCGTTGGGTACTTCAGTTCCCGACACGTTTGCCTCGAAAATAGCTGCGCTCAACGATAAGTAAGTACTGGTCACCGGTCACAGTCACCGCTATTAGCTCTTCTGTTCATAACAGATGTTAATAACAATTGTATTTTTCAGATACGCCGACTCATCCATCGGGAACGTGACCGGAAGCAATGCAGTCAACGTGTTCCTCGGCATCGGAGTGGCCTGGACTCTGGCCGCTGTCTACCACGCTTTCAAACAGGAACCATTCAAAGTGAATCCAGGAAGTCTGGCCTTTTCCGTCAGTCTTTTCTGTGTCTTGGCGTTCGTTTGCGCAGGAATTCTACTCTTGAGGCGAAAGTTCGTCGGCGGAGAGTTGGGCGGACCGATGGGCTATAAGGTACTGACGACACTGCTCTTCGTCGGGTTCTGGGTTTTGTATGTCGTCCTCTCGAGTTTGGAAGTCTACGGAATCATCGATACATAAAACAACTTAAGATCGATAACATAACGACAATTGTTCTTATAATCGTTGACATCACCGCAAACCAGTGCTTATGACTGGCCATCGCAACGGCGGGTCATTAGTCAGACATTCCATTCTTCGCTTCGAATTGGCATTTAATCGCAAACACATTTACCATTGCATTAGATTTGCCGAGAGATAGCTTCGACTGATAAGAGACTGAACTTTAAATTATTTTTCCATTTCTGACATTAATATAAAGGGATTTTCACTTTTGATTCAAATAATATGATTAATATATTAACCAATTTTTAGTATTATTATTGATTAAATACTTACCAAAAATACTTTGATATCTTATATTCAATTATATTATTTTTCGATTCAATCAAAACATTATTTAATTCAATATTCGACTGCGAAATAAAAATGAATTTACATAACATTAGATCCGATAATATCTCAATTGAGTTAATCGTCCGACAGTTGAACGAAATGCAAGACTTGATTATCATTTGATCGCAATTAAGGCAATGATATCACAAATGGTATGATTAGTCTTCGTCATCAAAGTCGGCGACAATCAGGCGTTGGAAACGTATTTGATTTCATCGAAGGCTTTGCGCGCTTTCTTGAGTTCCTCGTTCATCGACAATAGGTCCCGAACTCTGGCGTACTTCCGCTTATTCCGTTTGACGATATGGAGGACGTCCTCGACATTGATTTTGCCGTTTTTGCCCACGTCTTGAGCCTTGAGCGACGTGTCGATCACGAACTGGATCACCAGGTCCTCGAGCAGGTCCACCGACTCGGTGAACGGGTTCTGGTCGTCGCCGAAGCCATACATCATACACCGCAGCTCTTTGCCGAACAATCGCTTCCTCTTCTCTTCGCCGCCGCCGTCCGACAACTCATGGCCAGCGTCCGACTCGGCCTCTGCCCCGTCGTCTCTCTGGAACTGATTGGCGTTACTTTGGTTGGCCATCGCAACAGGTTTTGATTGTCGGTTCAGTCACTCAATTAGATTAGATTTGATTTGATTTGATTTGATTTGATTACGTTTTGTCGTTTTGTTTGCAAACAACAAATGATTTCAACAAATGTTTTGCCTTTGAGTCGAGCGATGGAGTCATTGTAGGCATTGAACTCTTGACTTCGCCTCAAATCTGGCGATTCTTGAGTTGGAATTCTGTTAATTGATTAGTTGTGATGAATAATAAATAATAACTACTTAATCATTTAGCAAATCATGTCATCATGGCGCCTTTTAATTATTATCAATACTTGCTTCGTATAAATAAATTTAATATCGGATCAATTAATTAACTTCAAGCAGACTCACACCACTTGAAGAGACCAACACTTATGGAGTGTCAAACGAGTTGTCCATAACTTGCAAGTAAGTCAATCGGTATAACTCTGGATCAGAGAGTCTTGTAAAAAATCGAATAATTCAATGCAATCCAGATTTCGTTTTTATTGATTAACATATAAATAAAATTATCACAAAAATAACAATTAATAATTAGTTGATTATCATGATTCAATTACTAGACAAGTGTTATGTATGATGAGTTCCAATCAATGATATGTCATATAATGTACAAAGATTAGTGATTATCACACTATTGATCGTAATTATTGATCAATAATTGAAAAACTGACGAACAAATCGATACAAATCACAAACTATAGCCAACTCTTGTGACACAACAAAACTGGTCTCACAAACAATTAATTTATTAAGCGATAGGATATTTATATAATAGGTCTGACATCAGGACATCAGGAGATGACATCAGTGACCGATCATCGCCGGACATCATTAGCTCCGATATACGTTTGGCACAAATACTTTGTGTTAGACATCGGTTCGCTTTTAAGCTAAGAGAATCAGTGGTGCCCAAGGGGGGGGGAAGAGTGGTCTTTCTCCTTCTGTTAATTTTTTGGCTATTCCCCCTGTTTGCCCCCCAAAGAAGAAGAATTGCTGTGGGGCGATTAATTAAGTTGACGGTTTGAAGTTTAACTGGATTTAAACCAGATTAAATCGTGATTTAAACTAGATTTAGCCACAATTAAGCTTAATTAACGTTAAATTAACTAAATTAATAAACCGAAATAAGCGTAAAATCGAAAGAACGGCTTAAATCTGACGTAATTAAGCTTAATTGTGTCAGTGTCAGCTCCCCTGACATGAAAATTTCACCGACCCCCCCCCTGGCGGGTTGAGCTTGGGCACCACTGTAAAAGAATATACTTTTGTATATAAACCGAAAGCTCGTGGAAAACCGATCAGAGATCACACATTTTGATGATTATACAGCTATTGATTATTCACTACTATAAGTATATTCCATAAGTTTTGCACGATAAAATTTTGTTATACATTGTTTTGTAACTGAAGCTAAAGCTATATTACGAAACAATGTATAACAAAATATTTTCGGGCAAAATTTATGAAAAAGACTAATA
>JAQGBE010001193.1:0-12215 GCA_034698225.1 Scheloribates latipes | reverse complement strand
CTCAGACCAAAGAATTACATTCCATCGGATGGAATACATGTCTGAGATCAGTCGCGGCAGCATTTATATCATAAAACATTACATTCTAGGTCTACAGAAGCGCTTTTGTTAAAAAAGTACCCCATTTTATGATTTTCAAGGCATTTCAGGCAGACCTAAACCCAATGGTCGCGCGCCTTCGATATGTGGAAGGAGCGGATGAAGCGGTGCATTGAGGCTCTAGATGACTACTTCAAGTGACCAAGAAGTTTGGTCTCAATATTCATTGTCGTTTTTGAATGGACACAAATATATTGTACGAACAAATATTTTGCTGCTTTACGAGAAAATTATGTGAATTTAAAGTTATAAAACATAACGAAATGAGTGTTAAAACGTGTGTTTAGTTCAAAATCTTTGCTTTTCCTGCAAATCGCAATCGTTTTGTTTGATTTCACTTTTAATGTCCGACATATTGATTGTCGTCTGATTGGCCACCGATTGAGTCCAACCGGCGAACTCGTCTCTCATCTTTGTCTCACTCCTAATCTCTTCCTCTTGTCTTCTTTTGAATTCTTCGATTTCGTATTCATATTTCGGTGAAGTAATACCGAAAAAGTTGGCCAAACCTTCGCCGACATAATCGCAAACTTGCAGTGTCTTAGAGCCAAACCAAATGGCATTATTGACCGCCGAAGACACTGTCGGCCAATTGTGCTGTCATTGCAAACGATTATTAACTAATTGAGTCAATTGTTGTCAATCGCAGTACAAACCAAAACTATTTGTTTGTCTCTTTCATTGGTCGTATCGTTCTGTCGGTCGCCGTCATTGTCATCGTCGGTGTCATACTCTTCGACAACACCATCACTGAAGTGTAGTATCCTTTTCGGCCTTTTGACACTCAACTCGATATTGTCTTTGGTGTCAGACATGGATCTAATTGGTGATCAACTAAATGATGTCAAATAAATACATTTAATGTTTTGTATTAATAATGACAACGAAGTAAACAAAACATTGTCTCCAATGACAACAACAAAGTGTTCACAAAATTAGTTATCAAAACCAATGAATTTCCGACCCTTTCGTGTGAAAGACTGTTCACTGAGTGCTCAGACGACCACTCGATTGGTGACAGTGTTTGTGTGCCATTCGAGGCATTGACTGCTTGTTTACAAAAGTTTTGGTTCACATCGAGTGACGACTTCACTGGTCTTTCGGTAATGTCTTTGCGGTTACTCCAGAGGTTAGACATACGAAGAGTGCACTCAATCGGTCCACTTTTCTCCCGACGCGCTCGATATCTGTCCAGCAAAGACAGAGAGAACAAGGATTTAGAAAATATTGACTTCGAAAATAAGGACGAAAAAGAGTTGTCGCGAATGAAAGTGTTTGTCAAAGACGAGAAGAACAACTTTCTTGGCATCAAATCGCTGGCTGAGGCAAAGTTCTTGGCCAACAAGCATCACATGAATCTGATTGAGGACAAAGTGGACACTCGCAAGCATAAGCACAAAGTCCTGCGACTGGTGTCCAACGTGTCTTTGGCCAGAATCGAAGCCCAGACCGAAATCAAGGCCCAGACCGACGACAATAGTGCCGCCAAAGCGGTCCACAAAGAACCCAAAGGTTTGGTCTTCTCGACCAAACTCAGTGACAATGACCTCATGACTAAAATAAAGCTAACGAAGAGATGGCTCTCGAGAGGACATAACGTCTCAATTCATGTGACGAATCCTAAGAAAGACTCGAAATTAGCCGAAGATATTTACGCGAAATTTGATTCCGAACTCAAAAGGTTTGCCAAATTCAATCAGAAAAAGATTAAAAGCGACAAAAGTCTTAAGTTTGTTGTCGTTGCCAACGCCGACGCCAAAGAACAACTGAGAGCCGCCGGCTTTGAAGACAACGAAAGCGATGACATCGATGTCAGTGATTTAGACCCGAATCAGTTGTTGAGCGATGAGTTCGAGCAACAAATTGATGAGGAATTGAAGAAAAGTGTGGACAAGTAATTAATCTTCAATCTGTTGATCCGCGCAAATAATCTATTTTTCATTCGGTTTAAATTTAATCGTTCAGTGGATTCATTCATTTTAATCCCATTAAAATTTGTGCCGAAATACAATTTTATTTACTTAGTTTAAAATTATATCGATTTGAAACAACAATAAAATACTTTTAACTAAACTATTCTTTTATTAACTAATAGTAACAAATAATTTTCAAATGAGAGGCTCCGAGTAATACTAAATATTAAATATTTGGAGTCAATATTACTTTGAGCCTCAAATAACGACTTGACTTACCTTTCGTTCAAATGCAGAATAATTAACAATTCATTGCGAAAATAAATAACATTTTGTTTAGTCATACCATTGATGTCTGCAATGATATGTCATTCGATTGATTGGTCGACTTCGGCCGCGAAGAACCCTTCGATTCATTGAAATTATTGTTATTATAGTTTGTATTGAAATTGTTGTCAATCTTGGGCTGTGATTGTGATGAATACAAAGGCTCTACACTTGGCTTTGTATCGACTGCCGGACTGACCACCGATGACATTGAGCTGTGATAATGATTCATCTGATTAGTTGCCATCGGATCCGAGTATGAGTTAATGTGTTGTGAATGCAAAGAAGCGCTCGACTGGTGAGACATCGGAGAGAATGTGTCCCTATTTGACGACGAGTCCCAATGGTTTGCCGTCGGCTGTCCGTAATCGACATTAGGATACGATATGTTTTGGTTTGTTATGTCTGATTGTATTGCACTGTAGACAGAGGTCGGTGTCATCTGCGGATACATCGATGGCATTGACATCGGCTGAACGTTTTGATTCCAATAAGCGGCCGAATTGGACTCATCTTTGAAAGTGATAGGCATTGGAGCCATCATTCCGTTAAACATTGGCGGCGGAGGCATAGGAGGCGGTGGCGGCGGAGGGAGAATACCGCTGAAATGATCCGATATAGAACTGGACGAGTCATCGAGGAAAGAATCGGCGCCGAAGCCATCGATGGGCGACTTCACAGACATTGTCAGAGTCTGCCGGAGGACTGACGCCTCAGAGACAGCTTCTTCCAGTTTGCGCTCAGCATTTCGGGCCAGAATCCAGTTCTCGTGGACCTGTTTCTCCAAGTGATTGATCTGTGACTTGTATTGTCTCTCTTTTTCTGCGATCTCTTTCTTCAAGGCTTTCAAATCATTTCTAAGGGAAGTGTTTTCCTCTTCGAAAGTGGCCAAACGGTCGAACATAGTGCTGGCGTCGTCTTCCTTCTGCTGGCGCTGAATGTGCTGAACACCGATTTCTTTCCCGAACTCCAATTCTTTTTGCTTATAATACTTAGACATCACTTCCAATTCCATCTGAGCTTTCAGTCTGTCGTGAACTGCGTTTTCTCTTTCACTTTCAAGAGTTTTGTTATTTTCTTCCAAAGCATTCAATTTTTGATTCAATTCTTTGCATTTGTCGTTCACTTCATCTAATTTGACAATCAATTGATTTTTATCGTTGGCCAGACTCTTGAGCTGCACTTCCATTGTGACGATATCGTACACTTCAGACAGAGTCTTATCACAAATCTCACTATCGATTTCATTATCATCTCTCAGTTCACAACTATTATCAATGGGTTTTCCCATTTTGGCCAAAATTCTTTTCATGGACTCGACTTCTGTTTCTTTGACTGATTTTTCTTCTTTCAATTGTTTTATCTCTTCGGCCAACTGTTGAACATCACTGGAGAGCTGTTCGTTGCTCTCGATTTGTTGTTCACTTTTAATCTTGAGATCAGAATATTCTTCTTCTAACTCATTCAGCTTAGAATTAAGTTCACTCTTGGATTGTTTTAGTTGTTCATTGTTTGTTTGGAATATTTCCAAATTGTGTTCACTTTCTTTGAGCAATATTTTCAATCTTTCAGTTTCGGTATTAATTTTCTTAAACTGTTCAATAAGTTGTTGATTCTTGAAAGAGACAAACAATTTAAATAACTCAATCATTTTAATCACTATATTATAATTACTTCGCTATCTTTTTGTTTGGCGTTGGCCTCATATCTGGCGACCACTTCTGCTTGTTTACTGATCTGTTGCTGCAATGTCTCCACACTTGAGCTCAAGTCTATGTTCTCCTTCTGCGACGATAAGAAGTCGCTAAGAAGACGGTTGGCCTCAAAGCCTGCCTCGGATGCGATTTCTAACTCCGACTCAAGAGTCGCCACTTTCTGCTGGAGTTGATTCCGATCGGACTTAACAGCGAAGATATAGTGAGTAAAGAAATGCAAAGCGATTGCAAACTAACTGACCTTCAGTTTTGCCAACTCTTTCTCCAACGGAATCACTCTCTCCTCCGCCGATTGCAACCTTTCCTCTGAGAGCTGAGCCTAAGGACAAGTCAATTGTCATCAATTGTCATCTGCAAAGACGTGCTTCCAGTGATACCCTCTCTCTTTCGCGATCGATGTCTTTCTGCAGTTTCTCTTTCTCGGCCTCGAAGTAATAGATCTGTCGCTGAGCTTTACAGCAGATGTCTGTCAGAAACAATAGAAATCAATCTACAGATAGACACAAACAGTCAATACTTCTTAGGTTTGTCTCCGAATTGGACGACACCAAGAATGAGACCACGACTTTCATCAGACACCAGTTGAAGGCAACGATTAGCCCGAAGACTATGAGCTGCGCCGACACCTGAAACTGGCCGAAGAGGATTGCGATGTCCTCTGGAATCATGTCATTGATGAGTTCGGTCACTGCCATCAGCTCGGAGTCGAAGAAGTGGACCAGAAGTGGTTAATTAGTGGCCAAAGTTGTTTACAAATCGGATGCAAAGCACAACATATGATGTGATGTCGACGTCAGCCAAAGTGACTCAATGCGGACTACAGTCACGCCTCGGATCCGATTACTTCATCGCTCTAAACATGTTCTTCGCGTTTATTCAAATCAATTACAATTAACAGCATTTCTAATATTAAATCCCAATTAAAACTTATAAACAAAATGGACGATTCGATTATAAGTCGTATGAGGAAAGTTCGGTATTATATTTGGAGGAAAGTGTATCGTCTATGAGATACAGAGAATTGGCAACAGATTATAGCGATGCAAACCTGTGGCTAAAAACTATCAAGATTACAACTATCAAGAGTTGTCTCAATATGGCTTAATTATATATTCAACTATCAAATCGGATATTTTGCCAAATATTAAATTATGTGTAGAATGAATTTTTATTACTTAATTTCAATAGAATCAGAATTAAAATTTTTAATGAATATTCTCATAATTTTGCAAATACACTAATGAGCAAGTTCATAGGATAAAAGAAGTTTTATTACGTAGATTTGTATTTTCATTTGCGTGTTCTTTAAGAATTGGCTAGATCAGATTGACAAGACTATTGAGTGCACTTGTCGCGAGATGGCAGTGGCCTTTGTCGAGAAGATCTTGGTTAGTGGTTAGTTGAGTTGAGTTAGTCGATTGCCAATCGGGAGCTGAAGGTCATCAGCGATCTAGTGATGCCTTTCATCGCATTCCTCTCGGATTTGACGACAATTATGAGTCGATTGAATCCAAATTATAACTACATTTCAATGAGAATAGCATTCATTTCAAGTCATATGAAGTCTGAATTGAGGCTCGTTTTCATGCGATTATCGTTTCTGTAATTAATTTGATATAATTCTTGTTTCACTGAATGCCAAAGAGTGAGCACAGCTTTGGATGGTATCCGACCACAAGAGTGTCGTCAATGGAATCGCATTGAAGTAGTCGTCAAACCATTAAAACCTCGAATTTATTAAATATTAGTCTCGATTCAGTCTGAAAGGCATTCATTGCCCAATAATCGCTACGAAAAAACACTTATTTTAATTAACTTCGAGTTAATTGAGTTTTAATGAGAATCATATTTGTATTCGAATATCGAGTACAGACTGTGCGCCAACTAATTTGCTGATCAGCACGCAATGAGCAATGCACTATGAGCTGGGACAGTGTCAATAAGTTCAGCATCTAATTGTCAATTCAGATCACCAGTCAGTGGATATTTTTGGCCACTTTTGCCTCATTTGTTGGAATATCCATTAAATGAGTTAAACAACAAAATAAACTGAATTTCGATTAGCAATCGATTTTCTAATCATCTAAACATTCTGTGACCTCAACTAAACTCGATAATTAATATTTACAACAATATTCGAGGAAAACTTTCGCCAAATATTTGCTTTGTGTTGTATGAAAGGCATTGAAACTAAATTGTTTCGATGTATTGACCGATTGATAGCACTGTTTCTTTAGATATGAATCGCGATCTCAGAACTTGTCGACCAAAGGTCGCGATGGAAGTCATCTCTTGTGACGAATCGCACACTTTATTGAATTAGTGTCCGATTCGAGCGATCGGTTAGCGATAACTCAATAATTGAATCGTCGGAAGAGTTTTGTGGAAATTCTTTGATAGGATTTCGAGCCAAGTCTGCAAATAGAGTCGAGTCGTGGCGTCGAAACCATTTATTAGACATTTTTCTGGGTATTTGACTCTTGAGCTGAGAAGCGATGAATGAATAACAATGAAAATTTGCTTAAATTGGTGTTAAGCCGAAGGAACGGGTCGTGAACTCTATTGAGGTTAGGAATGCATCGAAAACATTACATCTTTTTATATGTCGTCCCAAACAATGATCGAAACAAACACTGCATTGAATTTCAAATAAGCGTTGCTTTAATTGAAATCATAGATAATTCGAATCGAATTAACGAATAAAACGAGTCATAGATTCTAATGACAGACTTCGAGCTTCGGTTAATGAGTTCGCCACTCGAGTCGAGTCCGCTTTCAAAACAATTTTGAGGAAAACTTTCGCTTATCTGAGATAAGCCACACATTTGTCCGATTGAAACATAAGATGAAAGTTATTTTTCATCAAAAGTTTAGAGGAAAATGTTTTCAGCGCTAAGACATTCACAGCGTTTGACAAATGTTTGCCTCGACTTGAATGCAGGACTCGACTCGACTCTACACTCTGTTTACGCAAATTACACAATTTGGGCACAAATTTGTTATCTTATGTAACGAATAGATTAAAACTGATTTCACCCGAAGTCTAATTCTTTTGTATAATCGGATAAAAAGATTAATTATTGGGCGAGAAGTGAGTTCGCAATGCGAGCCATCATTACTATCGGTTCTGTCGGTGTTTTACTATTCAATTGCGATTCTAATCCATCGCGTGTTACACAACACAAACCGATTTGAATCAACAGGAAAATTGTTGGCGCAAAATAAGAGACAGACAATTAGCGACCTTGCTACTTGCATTGCTACTTGCATTGGCGCGCTCTTGCGCTCTCCATCGGCCAAAAGTGTTAAGTCACTCGTCTGCCACTCGTCTCATCGCTATTTATAATTAATGTTTTATGACATTCGACTGTTTTTAGACATAATTTTGGTCCAAAAGATAATTTTTAGAAAAACGACAAATCTTTACATAATTTTCGAAAAATTAATCTCAAGTTTAATGACGTGCGAGAGGTGTGGGTCGACGTCAGGCGCTCAGGATTTCGGAGACATTCGGAATACTTTTTTTCCAAACCAAACCAAAAAAGCCATTCAAATGATTCATGTGCTTTAAAAAGATCAATTATTAGCTAGATGATTTATTGAGGCTTTTTATTTTTGTTCGCTTCAACGCGAGAGTGATTTAAAGAGGATGTTGTTTGCTAGAAGTGTATCCTTGATCAGTTATCGCAAACGCTAGGATATAACGAGAGAGAAAGCCATCAAATTTGTATTCAACTCTTCGGTCTGGGGTGACATAACCAAGATAACCAAGGTGAGCCACATGCTGACCAATGAGAGCGCTCACTCATCAATATAAGGCTAATTTATTTATGAACGGAACACACATGCAAATCGACACTCGAAGCTCATTTAGTTCGCTCCACCGTTCAGATCCTGTTCGGGCGTCCAATGAGTCGATTGCATTCACTTCTTGGCCACTCTTTGTTGCATTAAATCCGCTCATTATGTGAATGTCACTCAAAAGTTGGGATGAATTGTGAAACTCTAATGCCGTCCATATATGATAGGGTTGTCATTGAAAAAGAGAAAAACCTTCAAAAACGTTAGTCTTATTGAAAGATCATTTGTCAATCGAAAGTATTTTTGAGGGATTTTTTTCTCCACAAAACATATCCTTTGATATGAATTACAGAAAAGACTCTTCAAAGTCATGTATTAATTATAACGAAACTCTTTTAAGGCTCGAATTCAAATCTTATGTACAAAAGCTTTCCATTTGTATCACAAACATAAGTTGATTAAGAGTTGCGCTCAATGTTCGCCTCATTTATAAATCATTACCGAAATTGATTCAACTATTCGTTTGTTGGGAATCAGATTTGGATCGCATTAGGCGGGAATCACTAGCGACCGGGTCATGTGCAGAGCCATGTGATCAAGGCACAACTAACAGAATTCCACTCAGAATTGTACTGAGAATGGCATCGATACTTGTCAATCTGTATTTAGCAATTCGATTGGGCATAACATTCAATAATTGATTCAATATATAGCCATTGAAATCATGGAGACATTATTAAAAAGCAGTCTCTATGTGATTGGCATACAATGAGCATGGTCAATGGCGCTTTGTATGCATAATAATCAATGGAAAATGCACTCTCGAAGTAATTTCAAGTCGATCTCAACTATTTTGTGAATATTTTTATGAATTGTTTTGCATTTAACAATTATTTAGTCATCAATTGACAAAAAAATGGTTATAAAGAGCACTAAATTTATTTGATTTGCGATAACCGATTGGAATAGTGTTTGCAATCGCAGTACAACTCAAACATAAATCGCTTCGAATTATTAGGTTTAGAAGAATTTTATTCTTGGGTTCTAATAATAAACTCGTGGAAAGTGGGGATAATTTATAAGTTTGGGCTAAAAGGAAAGTCTTTGGCAAACAAGTGAACGGCACAACACATATGACAACCACTTGACTGACTCTCTCCTGACCTCCCGTTCTCTTATCGGTTCTTTGGCTCACAAATAGCACAATAGAAGTGAAACTTTATTTACAACTCATCGAAAGGGTCGCAGAACTCGAGTCTGAGGCCAATCAACACATTAACCGTTAGGAATACAGAAATACTTTTTCTCAGTTGAGACCCATTGACCGAAACAAAAGGTTATTTGCCTTTGAATTCAATTTTAGTGAAACGGGTTTACACTTTGGAGCCAATCATTGGATTGACTGCAACTATGAATTCGTTTGATGCCATTTCACCACTGCTCCGATCCGAACCTCATTTAGATTTGATCCCCAAATACGAGTTCAGAGAACTATAACCGAGCAAAACGCTGTTCACTAGTTGTGAGCCATTGCTCCGAAGGCCGTGTGAGTCAGTGAGCCAGTGAGCGAGGCAACCACCAGGCAATAACCAGGTTTCTTCTGCCGTAAAGTGTCATTTGGGGCGCACAATGAACTGAGGAGGCGGTGACCAGACCTGCACTGGCGGTGAGCCGTCGATCGCCACCGAATTGGGTCACAACTGTGACTCTCATCGCAAATAAGTTTGCTTTGAATTTCATAATCAATTATATTATCATTGCTTATCATTGCAAACGAACTGAGGTTTGGAAAGAGCGACAGCAGAACCAGAGTCAGTGTCTGTCTAATGCCTCGCTTATTGGCCATTGCCTTGAACTACATAATTGTGACAAAAAGCCATTATTTTGTTTGAATTGAATGCATTCAATGAGAATAAATCGATTCAAATAAACACTACAACATTGGACCGGAATTCAGACTCAACTCATAGTTTGTCTCAATTTTTCAGTAACCGATGCATTAATAAAATTAATAAAACGACAATTTATTTAAATTAAAGTTCGAGTTAATCTAATTTTTTGAATTATAGCCAACAATTGATGCAATAGTTGATTGAGTTTTTCGGGGAAAATGTCGTTTAAATAAAATGATGTTTTGTCTGATTTCGTTAACAAAATTTTAACCAATTTTAGTGCTTATGAAGCGTTTGACGAAAAGTCGAAGACAAGTGAGACAAACGCCATATATATGAGGATCGGATGCCAAAAGACAAACCGCCATAAGTTATGTCGAGGAAGCTCTTAGTCTACTTAACTATTGAATAATCAATTGCTCGATAAATATTTAAATGAGCGAAAAGTGTGACGACTTTTGGCTCTCTATTGAATGGTAAGTCAAAAGACGAGTAATTCTATTGGAGTTCAGTTCAAAAACCTCGATATGGAAGAAGAAAAACAAGTAAAAAGTGAACCAAAAATAGGAACACAATTGCATTGGAATTAAAAGTTTTGGCAAAAATAATAATAATAATAAGCGATAGAGAAAACTGTTTTAGTCTTATAAGGCATTTGGCGAACGCCGACACTCCAGAGGTCAACGATTTGTGAACTAATCATCTCTGGAGTGGCGCTAAAGTGCATTAACATAGGTTCGTGAGATATCTGACCAAAAGGAGCTCGAGTGCAGTCACTGGCACACCACTGACACACCACTGGCACAGCACAGCTCAGCACAGGTTTGGAGACGCGCCTCAATGACATAGTAACCCAAAAAAGCGTTCGCTTATAGCCTTCACCGCACCGTTGACTCGACTGCAGCCAAACGACTGCCAAATCACTTAAATTGCAATCAAAGAGTCTTATAATCCGCGAGTCTCTGACCTCTGAGCCACAGATACCGAGCGCTCGAGTAAAGGACCTCAGATTGGAGTGACATTACATTCAAAGAGAATCAACCAAATCATTAATTCACTGCTTTTCCCACTAATTATGCGTTTAATGTTATCATTAAAGTCGGACTTCGGCGCAAAGGATTGCTATTTCGCTTTGAATGCGACTTAATTTGAATGCTTTACCTTTACCTGCAAAACATGGGTCGGTAACAGTGGTCAGAAAGCGATCGGCAAATCACATGAGTTTGTCTCCAATTCTTGTTCTAAGAAACCATTTTAGACTCCTTTATAGCCCAACTAAGAACAGAGAACTTAATGAGTCTCAACCCTCGCTTCGATGACTGATTGATCCAATAGTAAAACAGATATTTTTATCGACCGTTTTTTGTGAGAAAACACTTTCTTTTCGTTCGTTTCACTAATTTTCTTATTTTATTTTTACGAACTATTGGATTGAGAGTTGAATTATATTTTAGGCGACTCTATAATAGCCTTGTTTTAGAAGCGTTTAGTAATTTATGCTTTGGTTAAATGAATTCTCAAATTATTCAAATGATTCGAAAATAACTGTCGAGACAGTAATTAAAGTTACATTTTTTGGAGAAAAAATGCATTAATTCTTTGTAATTTTGATTTTTCATTGCCAACAAAAGTCTTGTCTCAAGTAAAGAGAGGTTTTATTTTTGACAACAAATGATTTTCAGTTATAATATTATTAATATAATATAAACATTATATTATTACTACTAAACTAATTAGTTTTGCTTGTGATCTGTGTTTCAATTTTGGCGCGACTCGGAGCCAATAATTCATTTTGTTTGGATGTCAGCCAAATATTTGCAATGGAATGGAATGACCAACAAATCTGTTTTGGCTCGACTTCATACAAATCATCAAAACTCAACGTCAATGCGATGGTGTGTTGGCAACGATGCGCTCAATTTGTTGGTCAGATTCAGTTCGTACTGTCCGCAGATACCTTAACACCAGGGATAGGGAATGACGTCGATAGGCAGGGTGGCTCAGCCTATAGTAACTTTGTCCTCGTCCCAGAGGTTTCAGAGGGGGTTTAAGAAAAGCACCCGATCACCAATGCCTGGCACACGTTCACTGATCGCCACATTCAGGTGACAACCGATGGATCACTTCTGAGGCACGGATTCCTTGTCTGACAATCGTATCACTCATTCTATAATTAAGTCGAATTCAAATCCTTTTAACCAATAGGTATTAAAAGTCGAGACAGTTTTCTGTCAGTCATATGTAGTGTTGGGCTGAAATTTAGACTGAAATTTCATCGACGAAATTAGCGTTTCAGAGAAAATTTCAGTAAAAAGCAGTTTTGTGAAAGGATTCTGCGGTCCAATAATTATGTTGCTCCAATTATATTGAAATTAACGGTAGATATAGTCTTATATACGGTGTTCATCAAGTTGAAATAATTACTCGAAAATATTATGTAATAAAGGAGATATAGCAATGGTTTGATG
>JAQGBE010001192.1:0-12218 GCA_034698225.1 Scheloribates latipes | reverse complement strand
TGACCGAAAAATCTTTGGCTGCGATGACTCTAAAAGAAAAATTTGCTTTTAGTTTAAACTTTAATGTCATAAGTGTTTTGTACTCGACTCGAATACAAAGTAGTTATTTAGCGAAACATTTCCTTCAGTTTTGGCTCCGATTTTAATCACTTGTTATGGTTTGCATTCAAATAAATCATTTTAGAAGTAAAATCATTATTCGATTTGCATTTCTCGTCTGAAGAGTTTTGCAGAGTTTGTGAGTTTTGTGTGTCAGATGTGATGCAAATGCTAACCAAAAAAGCAATCGATAGCAGCGACACATCGCTCAGACCTGACCGGCACTGCAGTGGTGGTGGACTCGGATTTGTTAACTGTCGTTCTGGGAATTTATCTCATCTTAGGAGCGATAACTCGATAGATAAATATGACTCTGAGATACCGATCGATAAGCCGATGAAAAATATAAACAACACATCAAACAAACACAAGTGAGGACTGGATTCGAGTCGAGTTCGAGTCAATTAAAATGTTTGGATCGACAGTTCCGGTCTTCGACTGACGGCTTGGGACCAAATATACTAATACTAATGCATTCTTTAGATCTCATTATTTTAGTCGAAAGATTTTGTCATTTAATGAATGTTTGATTCGAAACCATTTATTACTCGCATCTCTCGCACAGCTATGAAAAGAAAATTTCATAATCCGTTTGAAATTATGTCAAATTGTGTTCAACTCTACTCAACTGTATTGTTGTTCGACTACTACTTACCAATACTCACAAGTGATAACTCATCCGAACCGTGAAGAAGTGAATACCCATTATTAAGCTCGTCAAGAGTCACCGGCGCAAAGCTAACGGTCAAATTTCAACTGATCCCGACTAATTTGGCCGCATTAGCAATGCTGACATCAACTTCTAAATATGGAACTGAAATCTGAGGATTAATTTAGACTAGATAATTGTCGGGACTGCGATGGAGATGACATTATGGAGGGGGAGGTTTCGAATAAACAGAATAATTAGTGTATTTTAAAACAAGGACTGAATGATAGCGAATGATAATTATGAGTCCGGCGCTAAGTGCAGGTGTTTGTGACTGGTATTGGACTTAATTCAGTCCATTTGTCAAACTGTGTAACTATGGTATCAAAAGTCATAGTCATTAACAGTGAATTGCAGAGAAATCAGATCATTAACGCCAAACAGATTCATATTTTTTTTGTGCATACGATTCATACAATTCATACAATTTGTATAATCGGAGCACAACTTCTCGGAGAAGTCCAGACACTGAACAACAAATGGCTTTCCTTTCGTTGTCTTATAACTCATTTGGAATCAAATCAACGGAAATGTTCTCAGATATGAGGCACTGGTTATAGGCATAGATGTGTCGACCACTCAATGAGGGGTAAATCGGTTAGGATTTCGGTTTGACTTCACAATGGAATCGATTAGAGAAGCGCTCGCTTTGACCGAAGGGCAGAGTGTGAGCACCGATGCGGTCCTAATGCAGACCAAACCATTGGCCAAGACATCGACTTCAACGCACCGATTGCTTGATAACAATTTTGGTTTTCTCTTTGAATTACATTTACAAATACGTAATTCGTTTCTTTTTTTTCAAAAACTTTTTGACAAAAAGTATATCTCTTATACACTATTGGATTGAAAATATCAATAAAAATGTATTGAAAATATTATCGAACGAAACAGACTCTCTCTCTCTCTCTCTCTCTCTCTCTCTCTCTCTCTCTCTCTCTCTCTCTCTCTCTCTCCCACCCGAATGAACGCAACTTTGATTTCAACGCTCGAGTTATTAGAAAATTATTAGATTTGCCGAACATTTGTACAAAATATGAAAATTAATGTTCAAATGACTGATATTTATATGGAATTATAGTTCGCATATAAATGGCCTAAAAGTATCCGAAATTCAATATTGTGTATGACTTTCGTGTTCTTGGCTGCCGAGCCCTCACTCTCTGCCCATTGTCTGCCCTTCTTATGTATGACATGTGCCCGACATTAGTGCAAAAGTATAACAATTTCTCATAACTCACACGTTTTATTCAATATTGAGGACAACCATCGCATCAGATATTGTTATTAATAGTAATAATATTTGAATAAATTTGAATTTCAGTTATCAATGGTCTCTCCAAACAGCAAAAGATTTGACGACATTTCGCAAGAATTACCGATCCTTTTGTTGATTTATACTGATTCTAAAATTCAATGCAAAGTTACTGTTATTCAGTTACTGGTATTCATACGGGGTTTTGACAATAATTTAACATATATTTTCTAGCAAGCTTGTTTCTGAAATTTGATCCCGGAGCCATAAATTGACCTTTATGATATTAATAAACTTGAAAGAGATAAACTCTGTAACATTGAGAGGATGTGCGCTAACCGATAAATTGAATGCACCGAAACTTCAAAGCCTGGAACCGATCCAAAAATATCAAGTTATGAATCGATTTGCTCGATCGTACGTCAGACGAGACCAAACTAGCGGCGACCATATGTCGGACCGCTACCGATCGGTTCGCTACTCCCACTCCTCTTTAGATGAATAGATGTGAAGAATTATTTTCCAATCAGTTATATTCCATAAGAGTTATCCTAAGGGAGCGAACCCTCTATGAAAAGAAGTGTCAATATTAGACTAAATTCTCGTTCTGTTGATAACCACAATGAAAATGCGCTCCACTTTTGCGTAATAATACATATTCTCATTATTGTTGTGTAAAATATGAGTCAATATTTTCGAGCAAAAGCCGCAGAAATCATATAAATCTTTCATTCAATGCCTTACAAAATAGAGAACTGAATAAACAAAAATTCAATTATTTTTCGGATCAAACGCTTTCTTCGCTCTTAAACACAAAGCCAGAGATAATTCTTTAGACTCTGCTCTCAATTAACGGCCGATTCTCGTAATCTCTTTTGAAAATTGTGTCGATTTATTAGCAGTGAATGCAATGCAAGTGATGGCTCACTATATCTAAAGTAATTCAATAACTTTTTCAATATTTTCTCAACAAAAATGTTAAACTACTTCTCAGTTTGAAAGTTAAATTAATTTGTTTTGTATTCTTTTGGCTAATTTATTTGGTAAGCACACAATATTCCAGTCAATACAATACAATAGCCTTATTATAATTCTTCGGATACAATGAATTTCAAGAATCGATTCGTCTGACGAACGAAAACAAATCAAATTAGTCTTAAAATATTCAGCAATGAACCCAATAATCAAAATCAGATAAACATTTTGAGTGAAGCTCAGCAAAAGTCATGTCTAACAAGATTAGGATTCGAGATATCATTCTCGTTGTCATACCTTTTCGTTGTTTGACACGACTAATGCGGTTATCGAACGAAATCGCGATCAAAAAGAAGTTTATATTTTTCAAGGCTTTATAAGTCGAGTCAATCATTGTCTGTATTTGCAGTGACTTTACGTATAGTCCGACTCATAATAACTAAAAACAAATGCCGTTATGAATGAGTCTTCAGAATAAAGAATATTCTGTCGTATAATGAGACGTGACTTTCGGATCAGATTCGCTAATTCGCTAAAATCGGTTGTTTTCTAAACGTAGAGTTACCATGCTACTAATAAGATGAATATTCAAATTAGCGTGCTCGTTATCTCAGACAAACGACAATGACTTTATTTTTACTCAAAGCACTGCATCTTTTGTTTCTATTTTCTAACAAAATTAGCCAAATTATATACAGAAGTATTTCGTCGTTTCAATTAAAACTTAGATTTGTAATCAAAGCCCTATTATTAGTTAATTTATTTGAATATATTTTTGTATTCTCTTCATAATATAACCTCTAATTTGGAGTATGAGTTAGCTCAATGCAAGGCTCGGGTCCTTCACTTTGAATGAAATGCTTTGAAGAACTAAAATAATGGCTTTTCTATTGATTTATAAACAATTTGGGAGCGAATGAGTGTTCACACAATTAATTATTTCCATTTTATCTTATAATTTACGAGTAATTCATATAAAAATGAGAAACACATAAAACGTTGAATATTATCACGAAATTCAAAAGTGTTTCAGAAAGAGATGAATAGAGAGGGAGAGGTCTGACGGGAAACAGATTCGTCGACTCCTCTGTGCAGACGAATCGACAGAAAATCAATGAACACAACAATATTTGATGTATTGCTCGATCAAAATTCGTCAACAAGTGACAGAAGAGTTCTCAAAATAGACGATCTTTTGTGCGAGACGTGCCGTCAGTCGACTTCCCTTCCCATGTCATGAATTTAAAGAACAAGAGTATAATGTCTTGGAAGTCAAATTTTGTGTAAGTAATGAGTTCGAGAAGAATATCAAAATTTTTGTTTGAATTCAGATTAAATCGATTATAAAAACAAAATATTCTTTTAAGTAATAAATTCCTTACAAAATGTCAAAAGTTTTATTCAGAAAAGAAATAAAGTTTTCTTCAAAAATCTGTTTTCTTAGTGAAAGTAATTCAACGATAAAGCGATTGAATGCCAATTATTGTGCGGACGACTCACACAACGCAATCAATTGCCATACAAATGATAGTCCAATCCGAAGCCCAAAGCCGAGGGCAGACCAGTGACGGCACACCACTCGCGGCACACGACGGCCCGTACGGCACGCAATCCGAATCTTCGATTAGATTATTGGCCGATATGTTCGCAACCGAATTAGGTCTCCGTTGGCGCCGATTCTCAGCACACAAATCCATATTATCTTTCATTGGATTCTTTAATAAAATTTTCTCCTCTATTCAGGTCTACAATAAAGCGCTGATATATTGTTAGCGACCGCTCCACCGGTTATTGTGTTCGCCGAGCAGTTAGACCTCGGCTATTGTTCGGTAATATCCACTTCTGAGCCAAACGAAACATAATATTAATCCAGAACACCATAAATAATATGTAACTGCAATTAACTCGTATTCCTATCTCTAAACGCTTAATATTTTAATTGAATTTATTCCGGAGATTCACTTAACTCTTGAATTTATGATTTACGGACAAATATTTATCACTTGTTTGGGCGCAAAAAATTCTTTGGAACGCGTTTGGCATTCCAGCAGAGAGTGGGTCACAATATAATGGAAGAGCCGGTGAAACAACGCGAATAATAAAAGTCTCATACATTATATGGCTATCCCTGGAGTGTAATACACTTTGACTGGTTATAAAATGTTATGTCTATAGTGTTCGGCAAATAAACTGTTGTTGTTTTGCAAGGATTTATATGTTATGAAAGTGTTAGTCCATTATTCGACTCTGTATTAGACGATAAAACTAAGGCAATGCTATGGTTTGTGCCCTTTGTTGACCATAAGGCAAGTCATAAGCCGAACGAGTCTTACACTCATTTGTCAGATAAGTGTTGCCATTCGTTAATGTATTTTCTGATCATCTCTACGAAAAAGTGGCAAAACTTTGAAATTTTTGATAATATTTCTTCTTTTTTCGACTCACGAACACAAAGATATAGTTATCAGCAATGAATGTGGTTTTCGCACGATATTCACCACTCGGTTAATGGTTGGCATAGATTGTCGTCGGCTTCGACTCATGCCTTTCATGGTCTAACTGATCACTTCTTGAGCCCAAACGCAAGAATCGATTAAAGTTTGTGCCCGAATCTGGTCGACACTCCAATTGATTTATATTTAGCGACAATGAGAAGAGCCTTCAGTTTATTTCAGTTAACGATTTGTTTCATAATAACTGTTAGCCGACGGACGAGAGATGAGAGGAATGCGTTGTCGGCAGTCAAATGTCTTCGTCTGTTAGTGTCTTCGCGAGTGTCACTGACACAGAGGGTCTCAATGTCTTATGTCTGATGGCAATGGATGTGCGAACGCCTGCATCTGATTAGTTCACATATATTTGACAAATAAATCAATTTCATTGTGAATTAGAGCTGCAATTAATAACATCTCTTACATAAGGATCAGCACATCTGCACAAAACTAATAACACGTTTGTGTGGAATCGACTAATACTCAGTCAGTATCGATGGTCTGCCTCTCGATAGTCAACTAACACCCGACCGGACCCACACTCTTGACTCACAATAATCTTCTTAAACGCGTCTTCCGAGCCATAACTCCTATCCAATCGATGAGTCTATTCCAGAATTATTTTGCGAACAATTGACTTAATTTAGTGCACAATAGATGTGTTGATTCGGCAAAAACAAAATCAATTGTTTTATTGAGGTTTCCCTTTATTATTCGAAAGCTTCGAATCCATTATTAAAAGTCATTTACTTTTCTTTATAACGGAATTTTTTTTCACAATTTTATTGAATAAAACTTTTGTTTTAATACAATATTGCTTTCGGGAAATTATAATTAACTTATTTGAGCTCTTGTTTGAGGTTTTCCATAAATCATTTTTAATAAACTCTTTTCTCTTGTATGACAACCAGAGATAAATTAAATAGCATTTCATAACTAAAACAGTTTTAAAGAACACAAAAATCATTAACAGCGCAGAGAGACTTTGACCCAAGTGTGACCATGCTCACAGTGCTCCAGCGAAATAAAAAGCCCAAAAACAAAATGATCTGTAACATCACCCCTCGAGTTTGGGTATCACTCTCTTGTGATTGTTTGGAATCGACATATTTACACCGAAATATGTTTTCGAGGGTGATGAATCCGAGTCTGATAAATTTGCATGTGACGATTGTTTCATGATTATAATAGTGAAATGTCAGATTCGGATTCACCCTCAAAAACATATTTCGATTTAAATATGCCCATTCGAAATAACTTTATATGTCTAACTTTGGAGGCCTCTAGCGTCTAGACCACAATTCTTACGGAAAATGATTTACATATTTGTGATCACAATGGAAAGTTCTATCGAAAGAGTATAAAATTATCATAGGAAATTAGTGAGTGATGCCTAAACTCGAGGGCGATGTTACAGATCATTTTGTTTTGGATTTTTAAAATTTATTTCACTTCTATGCTCACTCTACAAATGGCATTTACATCTATCTGTAATTGTGAATGCAATTAATTTTGGTTTTACTTTGAATTTAATGTTATGTTTAACAAAAATAACAAAATACTAATGAGTTTGGTAGCGGTTTTGCAGTAAGCAAAGCCACAATTCGGTCAAATTCTGCCTCAAATATTATATTAATATATTAAAACATGGAATTCGGCGATCAATATGACCGCTAACACCGCATATTGGACTCGGTATTCGAGCTGCCGATACCTAAACAACATTTGTCTCGGATTCTCATATCATTGGACAAAATATTTGCTTCAAAAAAAATCAATTTTAGAAACTATTTTATTGTCATATACTCTGGTATTGTTCGGTAAAAATAGAAAAGAAAACATTGCTTTGGATTCAATACAGTATTTCACTCATGTATGGGATGTTTCGATGAAGAGTGAGTTCGGGCGAGGAATATAGTGGAGAATGAAAGGTCGGACCGGATCTGAAGTTAAACCGAGTGATAGTCTTATTAAGCAAACCGTCAAAGAGTCGTTTAGTTCAGACCTGACGTCTCTCTCGATATATTAAAATTGATTTTCTGTTTGTCTACTATTGAGCCGAATATCCGGATAGAGCCCAGTAATAGCGCCAAACGCGTGTTCGGGGACTTCTTCGAGGCCTGTGTTTGTTTGGCCTCAGAGCTAAACTGATCTGACACTTGCTTTGCATGCAATCACTCCTGTGATGTATTGCAGTGGCAAATGGCAAAAGTGCTTGATCACTCTGATCACATTGATCACTGGCTCTGTTCACCGGATCACCAGATCATTCCATCGTTGAGCTAACTTTCAGTCGAGTCGATTCGCTCGCAAAAACATTTTGTCTTCAGTTTGTCTTCACTTTTTGTCATCAATTTTGCGATCGTTTCGATCGTTCCTATCGTTGCGATCGAGATGTGTGCTAATCGACGGATTGCGACTCTGCTCTGACGAGACGGGCAGCGAAGTGCACGGCATTATCGGCCACTGGGATGTGTCCGGCGTTTGGCTCGGCGTTCGCGACATCATTGCCGGCGTTGGCGGAAGATTTAGATCGAAGTTGACCTGCAATCGATCCATATTGCGCTGCAGAGATCTACTGGTTGTCGATATCTCATCCATCATCGCGTCTCTGTCTCCGTCGTACATCATTCGCGGCAAACAACACAACACTCGTCGGAACGCAGTCTTAAATTCTTTATTAAGATATGCATAAATCGCTGGATTGAGAGCACTATAAGAGCCAAACATTCAGACAATTTATGAGTTTTTCACCGGAATTGAGAAATAATTTTCCAATAAATGCATTGAATTAGGTTTATGGTAGTCGATAGGGAAGTATTGGAGAGCGGTATTGAGCACAAGCGACATACCTATTGATATACCCTAACCAAGTGATTCCGGTCCTGAGTTCGTAACTGATGTCACAGTTGTCACAATAGGCAGATATGACATACATTATGAAGAATGGAAGCCTTCAAAAGCAGACACATAGACATTGTTAGTAATTAATATCGAGCGAAACTCGCTTTTAGCCAAATTGTATAAATTATAATATCGAATAAAAGTTTGGATCAATTTGTTGGCAAATAGAGCGAAGGGTTAGGCATCGGCAGAGCGGTGGAGTGCGAGAGCAGACATACCAACAGAGACAGAACACTCCCATCACAATTCCCAGTGTGCGGATCGCTTTCGTATCAGTGATTAATTGCTTGGTTCTTCGCCTCAGACTCCTCTCGACGTGTCGTTTGGCATCAAACGAGTCGCTGTTGGCGGACATGGCGTCCGTTTCCGACAGCAGACCGTTTTGGTGGAGCGAGATCTCCAACTGCTTTATTTCCCGCGACTGGCGTTCGGCGACCAAAAGGATCCGAAAGTACACGTAAAACATGATTGGAAGCGGTAAGTAGAAGGACGTCAGCGACGAGACCACCGCATAGACCCGATTGACCTGATGTGGTGTGCAGTGAGCCGTCAGTAATGGTCGCGAAGAATGTGCGAAATCGATCAAAAGCTCTAAAATTGTTTAAATACCTTTAGAGAACATTCGGAAACATCGGTTATGAGGAAGATATTAGTGATCTCTTGCGAGTGATACCATCCGGTGAAGATCGGGATGAAAGAGATGGCCGCAGAACAGAACCATATGATTCCAATGCAACAGAAGAGCCGTCGTTTGCTTATGTAAGTCCTGTATCTTAGCGGACGAGTTATGGCCCAAAATCTGTTAATTGATAAATAATTTTCGTCAGATTTTCGTCTTAAATCATCGCAAATATTGACCCAAATAATTAATTTCTAAGCCTTTGTCTTCTATTAGTTTCTACACCGAGTGAAAGCAAATCTCGATTCTGTAGAGAATATTCTTCTTTCACTAAACGAATGTAAAGCTTAGTCTAATATTAAGGATAGTCTAACATTTTTTACGACTAAAATCACTATTAATTTATTCATAATTCCAGTGCTATTATTAATATTAGATGCAAAGCGAAGAGCATTTGTCGAATCGCTTTGGGGACACATCTGTAGCGAAACAAAAATGATTTTGATTGCAATTAACCGAAAATGCATTTCAAACGACAGACACACGACAGAGACTTTCAATTAGCACTCGACTCGGTCTCAATCTTTGGCCGATTAGCGATGTTTCGTAATTAAGGCAGAAGTGAGACAATCGCGAGTGACAGCCACTCGACGAGCCGAAGGTCTTTGGCCGAGTGGGGCATTAATATTGGACAGCGCGAGCATAGACGAGCATGGTCACTCGCCATCACATTTATTATCCATAATAAATTAGAGGCCTGCCTTCCACTGCCTGCCACTGCAGTGTCCTTGGTCTGAGTCAATTGGTCGGCTGAATAATGTGATGTAAAACATGAGAGTTAAATGTCTATCACATAAATCAGAGACCATTTCTGGTGACATATCCAAGATTTGGCCGCAATTTGTTATCCGATAGGACCGGAAGAACTGCTCGAATCCGTTGTTTTCGAGCGCCGCGGATGTGATGCACAACAAAATTAATGACATTCTTCTGGTTTAACACTTAATTGCATTTCATTTACATTTTCGTCACTGAAAATTAATTATATATTCATTCATATTTGAAAATAGGAAATAAACTTCCGATTCGATTGACATTTAAGTTATTAATTCTATAAAAATTTTAAATTTAAATTATCAATCAAAAGCACTTAAGGTTATGAGAATCGATAAACTCGTTGAAGAGATGATAATATCCTTACAGACAGAGCTTAAAAAATTGAATAATCAACTAAAGTGTAGTCGAGATGCGAAATGTTTTCCAGACGTCTGGAGGAAAATCAGATTAATAACAATTTTTTTAATTAATTTATGTCAAATGGAATAATACTTTAGTACCAGGTATAGTATATTTCGTAATATTTCTCCAATTATTCCTCACGTCGTCAACAACTCTCAAACAGTGGGAGATTATACCATATGAGACGTCATATTAAGCACAATTGGATGACATTTCAAAAACAATCCTTCGACTGAACATAAATTAATTGTTGCTAATTAATGATTAGTTCTATTTTTGGAATTATTTCACAATCAAATACTTTGTATTGAATGATAATCTTATTTTAAATGATCATTAAAGTGAGGTTTAAAGTGTATTTTCGGCCAATTCTCTCGATTCTTACTTTGAATTACAGACAGAAATACAATTTTGTAGACAATTTATTCGCCAAATGAGACGATTCTTCGCTTTCTTTTGCTCTTTGATTACGTAAAAAAGTGTCTGAAAAGTGAAACTTTTTCACTCAAATTATTTTAAACAATACTTATGTCTTAAGCTCTTAATCTTGAATCCGGTGTTCAGTTGTTTCCATAGTCTCGCAAAGGAAGCAAAAGTTCTGTCTCTCAATGGTCGCTATGAATCGGAATAATAATTGGGACTAAAGATTAGAAGAAAGCGAGTGATTAGAGACGACTTGAGACGCGAACTTATATAACAAACTTTTTGTAATACGATTTATAACGAAAAAGGCAATGAATTTTTGATGAATGTCTTCGACGAAAATGTATTTTAGAAGTACTGAAATATTGAGTGCTTTAAGGAGTTTCGGCAAAAAATGTCTTAATATTAGAAATGTTTTTAGAAAACTGAGTGAAAGTGTTTGTGAAGTATGACTTGCAGTTGGAGTTTGAGTCCGATTCTGAAATTCGATCAATTGTTGAGGAATTTTCATCATTAGTGATACTATTGATTGAATTTTGCTCCGAACAAAATGATATATAATATGAAGGATCAGAAGAGAAAATCTATGTCTCCAACGCTCACAAAACTATTGTATAGATCTTGTTCTTAGAGTTTTTGGAAACTTTTTTATGGGGTCTGAGAACTACTCGTTTGATAGCCGTGTCTTAGTCTCGATTGTCAGAGACATCGGCTCTCATCACATCCCTGTCAGAGAGATTACCAGACATTTGCGACAGAGGTCTGAGCTTTGAGTTTACCAGTCATTTGATTATTGAGAGATGAAACTCAACGATCACAACATCAGTGATCACAACATTTCCACACAATTCCGATTCAATTATTTTAAATGGCTTTTAACGAAACTTTTGGCCAACGATTCCATTATATATCGCTTGATATCATTCGCTTTGTCGCTGATTCGTGCCATCAATTGTTCGAACAAATCAATTAAAATATCATTTTTCGGCTCGAGTTTACAAAATAAAGCGAAACGACATTTGATATATCGTTGGCCGCAAAACACCAGAAACGGAGACAAACAGTATATTAGTTTTCGTTTTGCGACAGTTTTGTGAAAAATTATGACAAATTCTTTCGGAAACCTCTTCTCTATTAGTCGAGTGGATGGCCAGAGAATGTGTGGCATCAGAACAACGACTTCGCCAACACTTCTCGCATGAATACATACGAAGAGTCGTAAGCCATGCCATTTGTCGCCGACGACAACATCCGCACTCACATTCATAGTTGAGCTAACGATCGTTATTTTAGATGCCGGGTCAGTCAATACAATGGAGGGCCGGGCGGCACACGAATAATAAATTGTTGAAACATTTTTCAGTTTTCACTAATATATAAATAGAGAAACTGTTGGACAGAGAGTCTGAAGAAAGGCAAATAATGAGCACCACTTCCAATGCGAACCATTAAATTCATAAATTCTAAGAAAGCGTTTGTCGTCTGTAAGGAAAATTTCAAAAT
>JAQGBE010001191.1:0-12221 GCA_034698225.1 Scheloribates latipes | reverse complement strand
TATCCATCACTGGTATCACAAGATTATCACAAATGTTTGACTAATGGCGGCTCACATAAACAAACACATGGCTCTGTAATCTCTTCACATATACCGTTACAAAATTTTTTCGGGCATTATTAATGGAATAAAGTAATATTAAGTAGTGTCGGCACAAGCGATGAGACACTCATTTCACGGCCAACGCTCAGCCGAACCACAAATAAGTCAGTCATAATGATCAAGCTCATTGCCATAATTGCCTCTATCTACCTGGGTAAGTTGTTGGGCAAATTGTTCAGTCAATTAATGTCTTCATTGTCCAGTGTGCCTGGTCCAGTCCAACCCGATGACGGACTGTCTGCAAAAGCTCAACTCGGAGACACTGTGCATGAACTCGCGTGACTGCAGTTCGGGTTGCAATTGTAAATAACCTAGACATAACTTCGTATAACAGAATAATGATTATCTTGCGCATCAGGGAAATACTCGTGCGATGAGTACTGCACTAGTCAGAGCACTCGCAACAATTTGATCGTGGTGGACGACTGCATCAACATTGGTCAGCCGGGCGTCACCTACAAGTCCCTGTGTAAGTGCAAATACTTAGAGGACTGGAAGAATATGCGCAAGGGACCGGGTGGCCTGGCTGGCTTGGCTTGCAACACTATGTACCTGGGTCAACTGTTCAAAGGTGCCATCAAGACAGTGGTCGTTCCTTGAGTAACAATCAGTGATCAAGCTATTAATTTATGAACAATATTTATTCTAAATTATTGAACTGTTGAATCATCTGTTGCCTAATTGATATTGATAAATTTTATTAAATTCTCGTCGTTTTAATAGAAACGTGTTTTATTTAATTGAATCCAACATTATTCAGTTGGAATGAGGTGATCGAAGCCAAGGTCACATCACTCGTGCCTTTGACAGACCCATTACCCCAACCCTTAGCCACGAGAACAATACAATAGCCGAGTCTTCCCATTCATCTATTGATCGCAAAACACTTACATTTTTCGTTAACCAAAAATTGAAAAACTTTTGGCCCAAAAACTAATTGACTCCGAAAAACAGATGACATTTGTCTCAATCAATAACCATTGTGTGCGAGCATAAAGACCAAGAGTTTCCAAGAATTTTCACACTCAACAAAAGAAAAGCCATTATAGTTGAGGCGAAAGTCATTAAAAGGCTTTCTTTGAAAACCTTTTTCACAACCAATCCCTTCAATAAACACACGTTTAGTGTTGAAAATTATTTAATGTATTTCTGGTGCCATAAATAATACTTTGCCACCATGTCTAGGTGATTCAGGTGATTCCTGTTATTCAAAGTGTTATGAATTACATATTTCGGGAGACAAACATATTTTTCAGCGCATGTTTGACGCAAACATTTTTCGTTTCTAATGCCAGTAAAAGCATATTCTGAATGAGAAGTCACTGAATAGTTGATCAACGATTGCATTGTCCGGACGTCAACAGTGCTGTCCGTTAGCGCACTGACCGACCGGTCTGTCCATCAATGGCAGAGCTGTAGTGCCTGTTGTTGTGTCACTTGTCTGATACACTCTATTATCAGCAAATGGCTTATATAAGTGATGCATTTGGCATTTATTCTTGGCATTGGATGTCATTTGATAGGTAGGTAGCAAATGGCGACGTGATGTTCACTGCAACTACCCTGTTCCAACAGATTAGATACATTCCGCTAAATTGTGCTCGAATTGAACACTTTCATTGCATTTAGTTCTGAGCCCAGTGTTCTGGCGTACACAGGACGGGAACAGTAGTTCAATTGGAATACCCAACTCACTTAAGTTGGTGTCTAAGAACTAGTCTCTAATGACAAAGATGTCTTAGACATGGAACTGGTGTTTAAGTTTTGCTATAATCCCTACTTTACAACTGCTGATTAAGTTCCATATTATTAGTCTCCTCTCATTTGACAATAGTCTTCGGCGGTTCCTCTTTGCCGACAAACCGGCTCATCCTAAGTCCAGATGTAGTCCAACCGTGAGATAATATGTGGCACTTTGGGCGACAAAAGACGCGAATAAGTGACACTTCTTCTAAAATAATCCAGACCGTTTAGCACGTTTAGCACTGCCAATAAGCAATGCAATGCATGCTAAATCAGTGCCAAACGGTTCTAAAGACATGGAACTAATCTGTGAAAGTGACCAGTGTCATTATCTCATAAGTGACACGACACTCAACAAAGGGTTTCGGTGCTACTTCTCATAGCGGATTCCAATGCCGTTGAGCGACAAAAGAGCCGAACAAATGAGTACACATTTCACTCATTGCTGTACTTTCATTCAATATGTTCACCACTTTC
The DNA here is from genome assembly GCA_034698225.1 of Scheloribates latipes. Classification (NCBI taxonomy): domain Eukaryota; kingdom Metazoa; phylum Arthropoda; class Arachnida; order Sarcoptiformes; family Scheloribatidae; genus Scheloribates; species Scheloribates pallidulus. The sequence continues at coordinate 9,899 of JAQGBE010001191.1, read as the reverse complement.
ACTACGAATAGAGTGCCATAAACTTATCACTTGTTATCCCTTGGCTCAACACACCAGCCGACCAGAGACTGATCCATGTCTTTCCCCTGATTACAATAGGGATTAGAACTTATTTAAATTCTCTTGTGGTGATTGTTAGCTATTAGCATAATTTTATAGCGGAATAGTTTGAATGAATGTTCTTGCTAAATTTTCAATTAAAAGAATAACAATAGTTAGACCATGAGTAGCTCTCTGATAGAGCAAGTTTTTGAAAACAATATTTGAATTTGATGGCCTCGAATTCTTTGGGATGACCGCGAATGAAAGATATTGTATGTGAAATAGCTTTCCATTTCAAAGTAATGGACTTACCATATATATTGACATTCGGTCTCTTCTGTGTCCACGGACTCTCTTTGCTATCATCTTTGAGATGGCACTTGAATTGAGTCGATAGTGAATTCCATTTAAAATTCAATTCCTTTGCATTAAATCCGATTGTATTTTCGCTCATCGAGTGATGCCGTCCTCTGAGCGGACAATCGCCGCTCCGTTAGCGCAATAGCGAAAGTAATTGAGTGCACAATACCTGTGACTCACATACAGTCGGCCACTGATAGTCCATAATAACACTTGAATTGCGAACTAAATCGAAGTCTAATCGTGTTATTCAATGAGCTTTCACTAGTATTCGGGTCATTCAGTCTAATGTGAATGCATTAGTCGGTCAGTGGTCTTCAAAAGTTTCCACTTTGAGTTGACCATAGATTGAATCAAGCTCAGATATAGCTAGCATTTTAATTAGTTTCATTTTTTATAAGTATGAAAGAATCGTTGATCTGCTATCGGTAACTAAAGTATGAATTTGCAAGTTTTTCAATTGAAAATATTGTTCAGGAGTGAAACTTTCAGTTACTTTTGTCGGCAATTTCATTGAGTCGATGATCAGTGAGTGTATTGTCCAGACGTCAGGTGCTGTCCAATAGCGCACTGACCGACCCTTCCGTCCATCACAGGTAGAGCACTGTTGCCTATTGTTGTGTCACATGTCTGATACACTGTATTATCATCGGCGACGACAAGTGATTTGTTATCAAGCTAATGCAATAATCGTGATACTTCCAATTAGTATAATTCATCAATACTTGATCTTAGTTACCTTTATTTCAACTTATCACTCAGCTAGTAATCTTTCTGATTTTCAATTTCTAGCTCTGGTCGACAGCCAAAAGTGACCAGTGCACATGAGCTAGCAAGGTGAAAAGGCAAGTCTGTCATTGTGAACCTTTTAAGACCATTTTCCAGTGAAAGAGAAGTCTTTTATGATCGCAACGACTGAATGGAGGCAACAAAATATAATCCATTTATTGTCCAACTGTTGGGTCACTAATGGACGGCCTGTAAGGTCAGCACAGCCGAGAGCACCGGTGCTCTGCGGACAGCCATTGGCCACAATAGGCATACCTGTCCTGTGCTCTGCTCTAGAATTAGTGGTTATTCACCAGAAATTGTAAAAAACATTTGCATTTCATTGAATACCACGTTCAAAGAGAATGTTTACTATACTTTTTACTATTCCAGTGCCGCATCGCACAGGTATTGATAAGGACTGGACGGCACACCACTCGACGACATATTTTTTGTGCTCGTAAAAAATGTTTTCAAATTTTGTCCAATAATAAGATAGCCAACTATAGAGGGATTAAAGTGCTTTCAAATTTAAATTTTGCTTTTATTTTTGTACCAAATATTTTTTGCCGATTGAGTGGTTCCGCATATTTAACTTGAACAATGATGTTCACCAGGTAAAATAGATGACCTGCATAGTATAATAGAAAGGTCGGCTGAACAGATTTTTATATAAAATTGCATCTTGGTTTTAGTCGAATTTGTTATTATATTTTTCTATTATTGAAATCATTTTGATTATATTAAATACATGATTACTTAATTTATTTTCACTATCTAACAAGGGTTTTTTTTAAATTTTGAGTTAGCAGGTCAATTATAAAATGCATGAAAATAGTTAACTAGCTCCATGTGGAGCAAATTATTGCAAACCCATAATTTAAATAGGAAATATCAAGGTGATTAGCAAATCAAAGCAAATCTTATTGCAATGAGCAACGCAATAGTAAAATTATCCTTGGCAATAACAATAACCATAACCATTATGGTTATGGTCAGAACTTGGTAATATCAATTTACCGATAATTACGCCTAAAAATCTGGTCATTTGTGTCCACAACAAAGAGAACCCGATATTAATCAATGGGAAGACTGACTGACAAAACAGGAAATACTATCATAACTGTTGGGCCGACACACGAAATGACTGTTATTGGAAGGCAAACACAAATATCTGTCTAAATGTTTATTACGTGCGGTTCGGGGCGGACAGGGAGTAGGCCAGGGATGAGACTACGCACTGAGCCCTTGGTATTATCAACTAATGCTAATGGCATTATTTGCGGGCCTAAGGTTGGGCCTAAGTTAGGCCGCCTAACTGTTCATGTCTATGTGTGAGCGCATTAGCCGCGATTCGGCTGTGCCAGGTCACAATGGCACCGGAATTATGTAACCCGGCACCAAACACACCAAACGCTCGTGTGTTGTGGCGCTCGCCAACGGAGCCCACGGTTCGCGTGGGACCCAACTCCAAGTGCCAGAGTCCCGGTCAGGCGGTGACACACCTGTGCCGTCATCGCCGGCAAAGGCAACGGTGACAGATTGCAAGTGATATAATCGCATATTGCATGAGAGTCCATGAGAATGTTGTGCTTGTTGTGATCAGCTTGGTCACATGGCTCAAATAACGGAACATTTCAGATTAGCTCATCTTGTCTAGTGGTTAATTGCTAACACCATCATCATGATAATTTGTGGTTAATTAATCCATCTGAAACTTCAAGAATATTGTAAATATGATATTAGAAAGTTAACTAGCCATACTGGTGATGTATCAGCGAGCCATTATTAGCCATTATGTGTCCACCTGGTCATAGCGAGTGGTGAGAACCAGGTATACATCACAGCCGACCACTACATAACACGCAACTCAATACCCAATTCCCGACACAACACAAAAGACCTGTTTTCCATACTCCGGGCCATAGCCTGGAGATCCCGCTAATAGTTTTTTCGCCCCTTTTATTCAGTGCACAGGACTTCATGAGAACGGAAGCGAATGAACACAAGAATAAGGAGAGAGTGAGACTGAGACTGAGAGCGCGTGCCGTCCGCTCACAGCCACAGTCACCGGTGCTCTGCAACTGAGCGCTGGAATTCGGGTCTCACTCTCAGGACTGGGCTTTTGCTTTCAGATGAGAACCGAACTGAAAAACAGCGTTTCGTCGATGAGAAGTGTTTCCCAGATATGAGTGGAATTCAGTTTCTTTGAGGACTTGAATAAACTTATCATTAATATTGAGATAAGTCTGGCCTCAAATGTGTTCTGTTCTGGACAAAACAGAACAGTTCTGTTTTGTCAGTGTCGGTGCTGTGCTGTGCTTTGCTGTTTGGCATCGCATTAGACATCACTGGCAACTGATATGACAGTCGAGGGTTCGGCCACTGATTGCCAATCTTGAGCTCTAAGTTCTCAGTGAGTGAGTGAGTGTTTGCGCGCAATGAGTCTGTAAGTGTGTGAGTGAGCAACAAGTGTTGGGCAGAGGCACAGGGGCTGAGGCGCCGAACGGAGCTGTGCCAGTGGGCACTGGGCAGACTAGCCTGGTTGGTGTTGGTTGGTGTAGTGCGCGCCTTCGGTCACATCAAATAACCAAAGGCTGAGCCCATAAACACAGGTCTCGGGTCGCGCAGCAAAATGCCTGAACAGAGGCACTGGTCTTCAGATGTCATGTGCCTGTGATATGGTGTGCACACCGGCACAAGTGGCTCAGCGCTCAGACCGTGAGAACAGGCACTCCTCCGGCACAGACTTGCCGACCATAAAAGACATTTATTTGGTCCGAGGCTTTGGACTGCACTTTTCGGTTCCCCTCCTCTCCCCTATGCGACCACTGTATGGATCAATAGGTTTATTAGTAGTGACGGTAATTGAGAGCCAGTGCTGGTGAGGGCCGACAGTCAGTGTTCAGTGCTCTTGGAGAGGGACAGCCGAGTGAAAGGCAGTGGAAGGCAGACGAGTGTCTCAGCACAGATCAGATCTCACAGTGAATGGCATTTTTTCGCAGCTTCTCATCAAAAATAGTTTAGTCGAGTTGTGGAAGAACGGCTTCGTCTGAGGCCAGGCTCAGCACAACTCGAGTCCGTCGCTCACTGATTACAAGTGCAAGTCCTGAGCATTCCTGCTGTGAAATTGATTGTGCTGGCTCCTTGAGATCCTGCACCATGCATAAACACTTAATGAACTGGAGAAGTGATTTGGTTAGTGGCAAAGAAAATAAAAACTGAGCTTGTTTATTAACTACTTAGATAAATAATTAGCTTGGTCAAGGCAAACAGAGCCAGCACAGGCCCATCAAAGCTCTCTGCGGCTCATCGCACAGCACATACACACCAGTCGTGACCACAATTCGTCATTATTTTTATCTATCGTTTGGCGTTTTTCGGGTCCGAAAACACGATAAATATCTTATCTCTGGTGAGAATCATAACTAAAATTATTTGGGAAAGTAATAGTCGATTGGAGAGAAGAGCAACAGACAGTGCCAGAGCCAGAGCACAGTCCGCCGCACACCACATACAAAACCGAGTGCTGTCTATCCATCAGATATCGGGCCCTCGTTTTTGACGTGTTTTTAAGACCTAATTCTCTTCTAATTATTGACCAGATATGCGAACAAAGCGTTTTGTGTGCCGTTTGGCCATCGATTTATCATTGATAAGACGTGACCGTCACGTGCTTGCGATGCGCTATTTGCTTGTGCTTGTGCTTGTGCTTGCTCATCTCACCATCAATGGCCAGCTATCAATGGCTATCAGCTCGTTCAATGGGAATTTTTGAAATATTCCAAGATTAAATTGGGAGATATCTAGAGATAGCTCAAAATATATCTTTTTGAAAATATTCATGCTGGATAGCAGTTTTATTATTTGGGCTTTATATTTAGGAAATATTATGTGCTGGATAATCGTAATCAGTTTCACTTAACTTGTTGTGATAGTCTGCTAATGATAATCGAAATCTATGATTAGTGCGAAGTAAGTGCAGTAATCAAAACATAGAGACAGCCATTCAGTCACTTGCGAAACAGTCGGTCACCGAAAACATCTACAAATTGAATAATATTGACAGAGACCCGGCTAACAGTCGTGCACAGCAGCACGTGCCTCGATAATGATCACTCTAATTGAAATACGAACAGGATATTTGCTCAGCTAGAGTCGCCTCAATTCGCAATGTTCAGGTTGGATAGAGCTAAATTTTTAAAAAATTATGCAAGCAATTTACAAAATTACATCGGGTTTTCGAACTAGGAATTTAAAAGCGGTCATGGTTAACATTATTAGATCTTCCAAGTTTAAACTACAGTTTTATCTTGATTATCTCGACTAGTACACAATTCTGTGAACTCTAGAGCCAGACAAATTATCTACATATAAATTAGCCAAAATGCGAACAAGCTAGGTCACAGTTTGTTTTATGTGCACACATTCCCACTGAGGCCTCACACAAAACTATGTGCCGTTCCCTTCGAAAGTGCACGTGTGCTGACCGGGACTGACACTAGAGGTTAGGGATTAGATGCCAGTGTGTTAGCGATGGGGCTCTACTACAGCCGAGTGTATAGTACACTGTATACTACTTCTCTCACATTGTGATACTATGTTTACAGAATAGGAATTCCTATTCGCACACAATTCTCACTCATATCAAGGGAGGAGTTGTGTCTCAGAGCGAGCGCACGCCAAGGGTTCGGCTGGTGGTGAGCGCGCACTGCACTCATTGCACAGCCAGTGCTCGACTGTGAGAAAAAAGTTCGGTTTCGGAGAACAGCATAAAAGTTATGTTCAGTCGAGTCCTGGGCTCAGTCGCGGTCCACACCATCTCCAGTGCGAGTGTGAGGTCTGACTAGTCCTGTGTGATAGCGATCGGCGTTAATAGGGATCTACACATCGTTTGGCGAGTGCTGTGCTCAAGTGGACGCACCATCCGACCCCAAATTAGTCGTATTCTTGGAACCAGTATCAGTGAAATGACCAAGACACACGAAATGCCATTCCGAACAAATGAGAACGAGTGCAACGTCACAAAGAATGGGGTGAAGAAGATGTCCAAACCCATGATGGAGAAGAGGAGACGGGCCAGGATTAACATGTGTCTGATGCAGCTCAAAGAAATGGTCATCGATTCTGGCAAACAGATAATCCAGGTGATTATTCATGCCATTTTGAAGCTTTCATTTCAAAGACTATCTCTCTAGATACTTTAATAAGTTACAACATTAATTGAGTCAATATTCAATTTAATCTTAATCTTGATCGTGTTTACAGAACTCAAAATCCAAGCTCGAAAAGGCCGATATCCTGGAGCTGACCGTCAAATACCTGCAAAATCTTCACGAGAGTCGACTGCGGGAACACAACTCCACTCCAGACCCGTCCCAAGTCTTCACTGAATTCATCGCTGGTTTCAGCGAATGTGCGAAACGAGTGGAACAGTTTGTCTGTCAGTCGCCCGCAACTGACCCGATTGTGGTCACATCCCTGTCCTCACATCTCAATAACTGTATAGAAGCCATGCAAACTCACGAGCCCTCAGCGTTTGGTGTGATCCGCCACACGAGTCAGTGCTGTCCGCCATCACCCGCGCCCTCAACCATGTCCTCCGCGTCCTCTTCGACCAGTGCACAGAATCCGAGTCTAGAAAGAGATTCATTTTCACCGATCAGTAGTGCCGGCGATGACGAGTTGCCACTGAATCTGTCCTCACATTCTCGGTTCGGTGACAACTACCCGCCGCACCCCCACTATGTCCAGGGCGAAGATGGCGTGTGGAGACCCTGGTGACACTAAACACACAGAACTAAGTGCCTATACATGAATTGTGCCTATACACAACCAACCTGTGAATATCCAGACATATCATGCTCAAATCCATGTATTTACTGTCCATATAATCTGTATAATCAAACTCATATAACCCCAGAATCACATTGTTATTCACCAATTGTGCCTTACATGATTTGTATTTTTTATTGCATAGTCAATTGTAAATATTTATTGATAATCTTGTACAAAAATAAAACAATTATCAAGAATATTCATGTTGTTACATTTAGCTTGCAAACCCACAATGTTTATTCAAGATAATATTCAAAAATAGCAAGTTAATGTCGGCATAAGCCATAATGATCTGACGTTACCTGTTCGTGAGCTCACATGTCGAGTGTGCCAGCTTATAGATAATTAGTCCGGACCACTCTTGTATAACTATTATCACTTGTGTAGCTCAATGTTGAACTAGATAAAGTTCGCACTCGTCTCGCAGTCACGAATTGCGTAATCTGTGCCCGAGTCTGCACAAGACCAGAATTAAGTACGCTTATTATCTAGATCAACTTATCACGAGCCAAGTGTGAGCCCAACTAATCAGACAAACAGACAAACATTGCGCGATTGTGTCTGTGATTCACAACACATTAAACTCTGCCCAAAGCCGACGGTTTGATGGCTTTACTTCGATTGTATTAGTGATATACCTGGCTATCTTTAAATGGCTTATTAACCTGGAATCATTTCAATATTAACGCCCTTTTCCCGGTGAATAGGCGAAATCATACCCGACTATTATCACCAGCAAACTTTGCCTGTTTGTTTTTTCTAGCCTGGTCACGAGCACACGTTTATTGAATCAGCGCACTCGACGATCCGGGTATTACTTGATAATTACATAATGTGGCTGACATGAAAAAGTTCCCCTTATTCAACATTGGGAGCCTGGATAACAAAAAGCTGGTCCATTGTTCACGTGCTCGCACTCCATAACTCTTCTCTGATGGCAATGGAATCGGAAATCAATTGAGAATCGAGTGCTTCTGTCAATAGTCTAACTCATTGTTATCGAGGCAAATGAAGTGTCGAGTGATAGCTAGGGTTGAGTGCAGTGATGGCACGCTTTATCTCATCGATGGTCATCGATATATCGATCGATTGCATGGATCATTTGCACCGATGTGGGAAAGTATATATTGAGCAGAAATATACCAAACCAAAAGTACTGGCTATTTCATTGATGCAGCATGATAAATTCAGTGCATTTGTGTCTGAATTACAGACATTATGTCTGTACTACACACTCCCAGAAAAAACAGATATGGTTATCAAATAGCAGTTGTGGTTGTATTGTTATTATTATTAAAATAAATTATATAAACAGATTAAATGTTTTTCAAAGCGAAAATATCTGTTTTTATTATAGAAATGTTTTCGAAAACGGAATAACTTGATTGAGAAAACAAAATAAATTGTAATGATTCGTTAACTTGCTTTAAAAAAACAGCTTTTTCTGTTTATAAAATTAATTATTTTGTAAAAAAATTGACCAACTGGGTTCGAACCCGGGCCCTCCGTTGTCAAAACCATTTTAAGCGCTTACTCTACCTATTACACCACCGATCCTATTACGAAATTGGATTACTTCTGAATAAAATTCGATTGATTTGACATGAGATGTGATATTTGGCCTCAGTCGGCCAACTGATCGGTCAAACTGAACCACTTCTACATTTGTTGACTGATCACCTCTCATGTATTGAGAACGACTGTTTGCCAATGAGAAAGAGGTTTTTGGTCAGCAAAACACGCTTTCCGACGGTGAGAGAGGTTAGACTTGTGAAATATCAATCAGGCCTTCATACGGTTTCGTTTATTTTAGACAAATAATCGTTTTTTAGCTTTAAAATACATAGGTTAGCACTCGATAATTACTTATTGACAAATGAAATTTGATTGACCATGATTATTACCGATTTAAATCGAATTTATTGATTGTGGTTAACACATAAGCCTTTCCTCTTGTATTAAAATACAATTCTTACTGTTTTTCACAAGAAAACAAGTTTATCTGTTTTTACAAGTCAACAATTTGGTTTTTCTCTCAAAAACAGGAAAATACGGAGAGAAAAACAGCTCAATTTGTTTTTCTAGCAAAATTCTGGTTTACAAATCAATTAGTTTTAATAAGCAGCCAAATTTAAATTCCTGTTGTTCGAAACAAAGGCTTCCTCGAGAAAAACGGTTTAATCTGTTTAAAACCCTGTTTTCCAAAATTATTTTACCAGATCTTTGCTGAGAGTCTATGAAGTACGATGAACGCAACATCTGATGAATCCTTCAGGTAATCGCTATCCACTCTCTATCTATTGTCAGTGAGACGGTGGCCATTGAAGCCAATTCAGTTCGAGCACATTACAAATCTATGAGAGGGCTGCCCATTGTAGCCTGCCATGAAGCTTTGCTCTTTGGGTCGTGGGTATAGAGTTCTGCGAACCCTTGTTATATAAAGGCGATCCCCAAATTAAGTTGTTATGTATTGATAAAATTGTTTCCTAGAATATCTAATATTTATTCGCTGAATGGAATTGATCCCTAGTAAAAACCTAATAATGAATAATTTTATCTAATCTTGCTAATTATCTGATTACTATAAACAGGCGATTAATTGTTGCTATCTCACGAAAACAAACTTGCACATCCTATTTTCTGAAGATTACTAGCTAACCAAGGTTCAAAAGCCTTTCTCAGGTAATTTATTGCATATTTGTTTCGTTCATTAATCTTATACCTGGGAAATCAGTGGATCATTTCAATACCAAACAGTTACTCGACTCCTGTCCGAAGCGTAACATTGTTTGGGAATGTTATCACAATTCTGGACTAAAACCGAACAGAATCTCAATTAGTTGTCCACAAATATCGTTCGACTATAAGTCAATAAACACTACCATTAAAGT
>JAQGBE010001190.1:0-12221 GCA_034698225.1 Scheloribates latipes | reverse complement strand
ACATTCAGTATCATTGCGTTGCGAATAGTGAAGCAGCAGCTTGATCAATTGCACAACCAACAAATAACTTACCCGGTAAGGGGGGTAAGGCGAAATTATATACTCCTCTTTGAGTCGTAAAAAATGTCATATCAATGATTGTCTATCGTTTCAATGCAAAAGTAATTTTATTTATCTTGATAACCTACAAACATATTGTTATTATTGTTATTTCTATCGACAATTTTCTTATAATTCTTATTGTAATCTAATTTGCTTTTAGTTAAATATGATTTGACAAAGAAGTCGACAAACAATATGAGGAATAGTGTGTAAAGGCATAGACCAGTGATGGCCACCGCTTGCGAACAATCGCAGCGAATGCCAGACTGCTTGAAGCCTAGGACAGTGTAGTTGATGTAAAGGCCGAAAACCATTTGCAAGATCTGAATAGAAGTGATTCCGACACTAATCACCGACGGAACGCCGATTCGGGCGGCTTTGAGCGCGTAATAGGAATACATGAGTGAGTGAGCCATGAAATTCATGTTAACCATCCATCGGGCGGTGGCCGGAACGTCACCGAACGCGAACCACGCGTACGACAAGGTGAGACAGTGGTGGACCCAGTGGAGAAATATTAGTTTGCCACCTCTCAGTATGATGAACAGGGTGTCCACCAGCTCTATCACTTTAGACCAGACGAAGAACAGATACCACCAGTTGAGACGGAGGTCGAGGTAATAGTCCGACTGACAGAACGATGCGGTCAGACCTTTGGTCACCAGTATGTGTGCGAACTCGGGAAGACATCGGACGACACCTATGATGGAGAAGACGGCCAACACTGAGTTCCATACCATCAACAGTGGTCTTAAGTTGTAGGGCTGTCCACGACTTTTGACCCCTTGTTTGATGAAAGGTATCGATAGAATATAGACGAGTGATATGTAGAGCGAAAAGTGCCAGTTCTTGTTCATCCAGTCCTGTGCAGAGTTGATCAGCCATTCTTCGGCCGTCACATAATTTTCCAATTCGGTCACTCCCGGGATGTACGACAAGCCGGGGAACTGCTGCCAGTTGTGCGACCACTTGCCAAGAGTATAGTTCACAGCATGGAAGTCGTTGTAGCGGAGGTCATGGCCAACATGCCAGGTCAAAATGTTCATTATGTCGGTTATTTGCTCGATAAATAAACTTGATAACGAAACAATCTTGATAATATTAATAAGACTACCTTGTTACTCGGCAATTGAATCAAAAATTACAAGGTGTATTTCATCATCGACCTGGTAGACCAGTGGTAGTGGTTTCCTTTAATTCTAGTGCATTTTATTAAGCAATCAACCTGCTATTAATAACCATGTTAAAATAAATAACAATCAGGGAATTGCCAATTTGAACAATCATTAGTGGCTTAATGAAGCTCAGGTACGGGTAGTGACATCGCTAAGCAGATGAGATTTTCCCATGATAATTAGCCCTCTATTGTAGAATGTGTATAAAAGAGGAAGAGCTAGTTTCTATCAGCGAAGTCCTGGGACACAATGCATAACTTGGAGAAGTCGTTCGGCTGTTTGCGGCAAATTCTTTTGGACAGAAATGTTGACATCAAAAGTAAGGCATCGGTTCTCAGCGAATGCCAACTCTATGTCCAGCGATTGGAACAGCAGATTGGGTTTGTCGCGCACCAGAACTGGCTTATGAGACTTTACCTTGATGGCTTCGGGCTGCAACTGCCCACACCACCCAAAGAAGACTGAACTTGTTAATTATTTTCCAAAATTCAATGTTTATTATAGAAAATTCAATTAAAAATGTATAATTACTCTCTGAATAGTCTTTCAATTTTTATCTGGATAATTATATTCCAAATGACAAATTATGCTCGATATTTATAGCACGAAAATTTGATATATCGACTAATATTTGCGAATTAACCTTGTTTGTATTGAAATGAACCACATGTAACTATTTAACTTTCAAATGAGCTTGATCCAACTTTTCTTCCTTCTCCATAATTTTATCGAATAAACTTTTGTCCAGCTCATTCTCTTTGATCCACTCGGTCTGGTATTGTTGCACTAGAAGAGACCAACTATTAAGATACAACTGAAACGATCTGTACTAACATTTCTGTTGGTCAGCGCTTTGCTCGCTGTGATTGACGCCCAGCTCTCTGAGGCCCGAATAAGCCCTGACGTGAACGTAATTCTCGTTGTAATAATGGCTGTAATGCTCGAGACTAGTGGTCAGCCACCGCTTGGCCTCCTCTTTGCGGCCGCACTCGAGTTCAATCAGTCCGATCTCACACATGCACTGCGGCGCCAGTGAAAACTCGCGGTCAATGCGTTCCTCGCTAACAGACAGTACCTGGTGAGCAATTGTCATCACCAATTTGGGTGCTTACTTGACCAAGATTGTGTCGAAACAATGTTTGGCCTCATCCAACTTCCCAAGCATTTTGAGTATCACGCCTTGGTGGAATACGGTAACTAGATAATTGTCGAGTAGGCCATCGCCATCTGTTGGGCATACAGTTTAGAACACGAATTGGTAAATGTGAATCAACTACCTAGTTCATGCTTGTGCTTGTCCTGTTCTCTATTCACTTTGGCCATTAATCTTTCCAACAATTCAGTATTATTCTGGATGAAATAGATCCAATTGCCTTGGTAGAACAATTCCTATTCAATGATAACATTAGACCATGAGCATGACCACTAGCATGATTATAGTGGATACCATTTCAGGCAGGATCAAGCACTGCTCATTTTTCAGATACTGTTCCGACAGATAGACCGCTATCTTCTCGGGAGTGATAGTTTTGCCCAAATGTCTCAACCGGAGTGTCGGCACGAGTCGGAACAGTTCGGTGGCCTTGTCTTTCATGTCCTGTTCGTTGTCTTCTTGACTGACCACATACCTGAAGACTGCCTCCATATACGTGGTGAATGTGGGCGAATGAGGAGCTCCCGTGCGGACCAGTTCGGCGTATTTCAGTGCCTGACGCCAATTGGAGTTCAGGGCATAACACCAGACCAGCTCGAAGTGAAACGCCTTGTGAGCCATGCTCTTGGTCTCGGTCAGGAAGGTCTCGTACCGAGCGATCGCTTTGTCTATCCGACCACTGATCTGATCGAGTTTAGTGTCGAATATCTTGAATACAATACTCTGAAAGTGCAAACCAATCAATATTACCTATCAAAGCCAACATTAGCTAATTATCACATACATCCGGGTATTTTTGAGTTTCAGCTTCCAATACGCGGCCGCAGAATTCCAGATCTTTTGAATAGAATGGCGCCAAATGAGGCTGAATGTAGACCCAGTAGCCAACCAATATTAACCTGGCAAACTCGCTATACACTCCATGCAAGTCGAACGCCGCCTTATTCAGGCACCTGAACGCCACTGACTCGACGCCCCGATAGCCAAACATATTGATTAACTTAAGAATCTTGGGCGGAGTGCTGCTGATGGCCAGGTGGCAGAGGCCCTTGGTCAGCTGGATGCCGGCTTCGTAGCACTGGCGGGACTCCTCGCTCTCCCACTCGGTCTTTTTGCGTAGGATTGTTTTGGACGACCTGACAATTATCATGATTTTAATCGGAATTATCATAATTTGACAATAATTTACTCGAAAGTTGACATGAATTTGCGTAAACGATATATCACTTTAATGAGTCCGTAAAAGTTGTAAGCATTGATCGCACAGATGACTGCCTTCAAAGCGATACTATAGCAGTGAATCATTTCAGCATGGGCCTCCACTGAAATTTCATCGATTAATCATCTGTATGTAATCATCTTGATCATTTTGGTGCGCACTCACTGTCGGTGTATTCCTTATAGTTGGGTGTCTTCACTAATTTGATCATTTTGTCCAAAAAGCTGTTTCGTCTGAATTTGTTACTCAGTTTAGACAACTCGTCGACTGCTTTAGAGGCGTTCTCAATGTCCTCCTTTGAGGGTTTATCACCGGGTTATTGATGTGAATTTGATCAAGATGAATTTGGCAGAAGGGCAAACAATTAAAGCACATTTAACATGAACAATACTCACGTCCTCCATTGTGAAGCAAGCTATCATGATAAAATAGGCTGCTCTGATGAATGGCTTGTGCACTCCTTTGTCTTTCATTCTATCAATTCTTTTCAGAAGATCATGGTCCAATTTGAGGATACCATTGATCACCTCTATGTAGACCTCTTCCGCTTCTTTCAACGACTGGGTCACTGACGGACAGTCACTAAAGTTTTAATTACATTAAAATTATATCGAATTATAATTATCAGACAATTTGTTACCTGTTATTGTTGTATTCCATTGCAATTGTGCTTGATCATTGGCATCATCGCGCTTATCTACTGCCAACCTCAAGACATTGATGTTAACCCTGATAGGATTTTTGCATTTGTCAATGTTGATATCAACAAGTAAATTATCCTGCATCTTTTCTTAACATAATTGCTCTCGTTTAAAGTAATAATTCAATGGTAAATGTCAATATCACCTAGCTCAATGGATTTTTTGTAAGAAAATCTAGCAAATTTCCGATCACTCAAATTCCTCATTCAGTATTTTTGATTACGTCTTCGATTAAATCTATTGATCTGGATTTTTCAGAGTTTTCACCAAGATGAACAACTTGGTGCAATTACCTTGTATTACCTAACAATATTCTGGTTAGAATTTCTGGTGATGCAATTATCGTGTCTTAACTATTCAATTGCCAGTTGTTGTTTATCTCCAGATTAACGGGAATAGGCCAAATGGGAAGACACCAATCGGATTAAAATCAAGCAAAACAAACGATTCCGAAGAATCGGTCAAATTCTTCACTCACACGACACCCTCTACCGAGAGATCAATGAATACAACACTATTTGAAGGGCAGAAATGACTAACCCATATCAAAATTTCTACTCTCAAGCAGTGCTGTGGATAAGAGACATGCGTTGTATGTCAATGCTATGCAGTGAACGCTCTTTATCCTCAGCACTGCTTGAGTGTAGAATTTTGACGTGGATTATAGATCTCTGCCCTTCATTTATTGTTTAATAGTCTTTGCAAGGTAATTTCACAAATTTATCCATTCATAATTTGACGGATTTTTCATTATCAAGATTGTATTATTCATGCCTTGGTCATCAAAGTTGTCAAATATTCCTATCGATTATCTACTTGATTTATTTAGAAATTTATTTATAAAATAAAATCATTGTAACAAGGTACAATTTTTGCGACACAACGAGTGGTGCCCAACTGATCATGCACAAAAGTTTTCCCATTGAATAAACTCATTTAAATTGATTTAAATTATAAAAATATATAAATTTAATACTGATATAAAAGTAAACCATCTATTTAGCTATCATTGGTATTTAGCATGTTTATCGGAGATGCCGGCCGACCAACACATCTCTCACTCTTTGTCTTCGCCCACCTCTTGTTCTTCGGTCTGCACCAGAGTCTCATAGCCTTTCTCATCGACGTTGATCTCTTTGAGCCATTCCTTCTTGTGTTGTTCGACTGTAAAATCAATTCACATTAGCTGACAATGTCTAAGATCACAATGAATTTGGTCCTACTCTTGGCCGCGTCCTCCTTGTCCTTGTCAGTGCTGATACCCATATCTCTGAGGCCCGCATAGGAACGCAAGTGAACGAAATTCTCGTTGAGATAGTGGTTGTAGTCCTTCAGACACTTGTCGATCCACTTCTTGGCCTCGTCGTGGTTGCCCTCAGCCAACTCAGTCAGACCCAACTCGAGCGCCGCCTGAGCCGGAATCGACTTCTCCTTTGCGATCCGCGATTCGCTTAACAATGCAATCAAGTGAGCATGGTGATCATAACTTGCATGTCTCTATTGCACTCACTTCTTGACAATCAGGTTCAAGTTGTCCTTGGCCTCTGCATAATTACCCAGCAGCTTGTTCAGAACGCCCTTGTAGAACAGACCACTCAGATAGTTGTCCAGATCTCCGCTCTTGCCTAAGAAGAATGCGAAAATCAATGACCACAATGAGCTGCAAAATACAAACTAGGTGACTCACCCATGTCATCGGCATAGTGTTTGACAGCCTTGTCCGCTCTGGCCATCCACTTGTTCAACAGGTCCTTGTCCTCCTTGACCAGGACGAACCAGTTGAGCGAGTACAGCATGTCCATCTCGGGCAGGATCAAGAACTCGTTGTTCTTGAAGTACTTGACAGACTGTTCCACAGCGATCTTCTCCGGAGTAATGGTTTTGCCGAGATGTCTGATACGGAGACCTGGGATGGCTCTGCGGTGAGGAACGGGTGGTTAGCAAATGATTTGTTCGTGCAATTAAGGAATGATAGACATACTCCATCAGCTTGGAAGCGGTCTGTTTCTGGGCGACGTCCGCCTCATCGATGCTCTTCACGTATCTGAAGACTGCTTCGGCATACGTGGCCACAGTCGGCGAGTGTTCAGTGCCGGTGCGGATCAGTTCTGCGTATTTGATGGCCTGATTCCAGTCCTGTTTGAGTGCATAGCACCACATCAGCTCGAAGTGGAAGGCTTTGTGTGCCTTCTGGTAGTCGTTGTTCAGCAGAGCGCTGAACTGAGCGATGGCCGCATCGATCCGACCGCACACCTGTTCCAACTTGGCCTTTCCGCCCAATAACACAATGCTCTAGAAGTATAATTTTCGGGGTAAGTTAGGCGCTAATTGGTTAGAGGAAAACGGCAAATGCGACCGAACGGGAAATCACCGAACGAGGAATTTCCCTAAAGATTAATCACCTTGGGGAATCGCTCCAACTCCTTGTTCAGTATCTTCTCGGCGTTGGGGATCTCTTTCGGACCGAGACCTGCGTGCGGCTGAGCATAGAGCCAGTAAGCCACCAAGAACATGCGGGCCATTCGCGACGCGGTGCAGTCTTGCATGTCGAAGGCCACCTTGTTGATCTCCTGGAAGCCCACACTTTCTTTGCCCTTCAGTCCAAGCAAGTTCACTATGCGGAGCAGCTTCGGCGGGATCTGAGCGATGGCCAAGTTCTTGAGGCCATTGGCCAGACGTACGCCGGCCTCGAAGTGGACGCGAGACATCTCATTATCCCAGTCCTTGCGCTTCTTCAGTATAGAACGACAGCCTCTGAAGAAGAAGAAGAAGAAGAATGCACTCATCAATAGGTGACGTGAGTGATGGGTACGGCCTTCAAGTGTTTACTACGTGCTCATCGTTAATTAACTAGCTAGACTAGTTTAAGCGTAATTCTTGATGCTAATTTTAACACATCTACGCGAATCATTATCGTGCATCTAATGCCTGACGTGTGAACTTGGTATATTTGATTGGTGTGGGAAATAACAAACTGTTTTATCTAAAGAATAATCTATCTAGAGATCATTGCATGTCTAACAATGCTGCTGTCCAATGAATCATGAAAAGATCTTGATAAAAAATTCATTAATAGTTAATTTCAAGAATATCAAGTTGTTTAGCTCGTGTGTGCGCGACTTAGACCGTGCGTGCACATACTTGAACTTGATCATGAACTTCTGGAGCCGATAGGCCACTTTGACCAGACCATAGACATTGTAGGTCTCGAGTGCGATGACCAGTGCACTCATCGCGATGTAGAAGGTGTGCATCAGCTCGGCGTGGATTTCCACTAATGAGCGAGTTATGCAATTAGTTGTGCAATTATTTTAGGTGACCTTGTTCCAGTTAGATGGTGACTCACAGTCAGAGTATTTCTGATAATTGGGTGCCTTGATCATCTTCATAGCGCTCAACATGAAGCCCTTCTTGCGGATCTTGTTGGTCTGGCCACGTAGTCCGGCCACCGCTTTGGAAGCCTTCTCGAGGTCGGGCTGTTTGGACACAAAGAGAGAGGTCATTGATGTGACCGATACTGTTCGACACTAATTGACTTTTGTTTCTTTCCTTGGCGACTCTAATCTGTGTCATTTTGTCTGGCAGGCAAATGATCATGCTAATACTTCACAGTTTTGTTCCGGTAAGCGATAAATTGAATTGAATTGAATTTTTTTTATATACAGATTAGGAAGTCTTGAATAACTAGTTTGAAAACTATTAACCCCGCAGTGAATGAATCGCTTGTTATTTAGGTTATTAGACATTAATGTTCCAGTTATTTCTGGAGTGGTGGACTGACCTGGTCACTTTGGACCAGTACAATGTTATCAATCCATCTAATTAGCATGGCTAATTCTTGTCATTGAGAAGAAGACATTTTTTTTATTGCATTTGCTTGGAAATTTGATGGAATGGAAAAGTTGCATGGGAATTTTCTACAAATTTGCTTGTTCAATAGAAGGATAATAATCTTGATAACATCTTACCGATTTCTTAATTAAAATAATACCAAATTAAATTCGTATTAATTCTAATTTTAAAATATAAAAAAATGTTTGTAAAGGACCAGATTTTTAAATAAAGCAAGATAAATTCAATATGCAATTTGCTACCTGTGTGCTACTTGAGGCCTACCTGTTCCATGGTGGATATACCGATGGTGATGAGTCCGACGCACTTCATGAAGTTGTGGTAGATGCTCTTGTCGCAGAAGGGCTCGACCTGCACGAGCGCACCCTCGATGTCGTTGGTCTCCAACGTCTTCTCGAAGATCTGCGTCGCGCCGCGGATCGAGTCCTCTAACGGCATATGACTTCTAAGTCAAGGAGCGATTAGTCGGGTTTCAGACACCGAAAACATTTTTGATAAACATACGGATTATTGTTTGTGTCGGACATTATCGGTGAAAGCGGTGGTCAGTTGTCACTAAACTTGCAACTAATTGACTGATAAGACTGGATGTGCGAACGTTATGCCAGCAGAGTTGGTGAGCGACTATTAGCAAATTAGCTAGCTGCCAATTCTTTTTATCAGCGGCTGGGAAAATCGAGAACAGGGAAAGTTTGAGTGACTCGTCGACCACTTCTGAGCACCTCTTAGCAGTGATGCCAACGCCGCGCAGGCAGTGGTTGGACGCGATTTGTTGTTACACTCGACGAATGCAAAACTCGGAGCAACCGGTCCTCTCTCTCCTCATACCTATCCCTCTCAGGTATCTCTCTTGCGTTTTCTCCCGGCATCTCCCAGTTCTCTCTCTCTCTCTCTCTCTCTCTCTCTCTCTCTCTCTCTCCTTACTCTTTCTCTGCCAAACAGTGCTTAATAATTGATTTAATTGTAAGGAAAGTATTGGTTAAAAATGTTTTCAGATTATTGTTAGAGAGGCTGAGAGAGTGGCGAATGAGTCACCACTTCTTGTGCTTCTTGAGGGCTATACACGAGAGGACAGGTAGTGATAGAGACCAAGACATGGAATTAGGGTTCAATTGAATAGCTGTCGGCTCTCCAGAACTGGATAGTCATTAAGGTATTGGCACAGAAGGCTGTGGAAGGCTATGACTCACTGCCAGGTATTTTCGTCACTCGTCTTAACCCAAATCAATGTCTGGAATAGAAGTCGTTTGTGACGTTCGCCGGCTATTATTTAACAATCAACTGATTTTTCATTATGTAATTGAACTATTAATCATTTGAGCATGATCGTTATAGCTTTTTCATTGGGATAATTTATTTAGATTATTAAAATTGGATCGATCACTGATTTATAAATATTATTATAGCAAACTAAACTAGTCCAATTAGGGGATATTTTTGTTTTGTCTGACTAAACTGTCAGTAGTTAACTGTCAACAGATTGCTCTACCGTTAAATTGATCAACCTTATTAATCCTGGGATTTTTTCTTCATTCGAACAAAATGCAAAACAAAAATAGCCAAATGATTGCATGATTATTGACGCTAGCCAGGCACAATTTCTGGGAATTTTAGTCAACAATGATAGCGATAGTCAATTTATTGATGGAAAAATGCAACAAAAATGAGAGATACACACAATGCTAGACACAATTCTCTTGTACATTGATTAGGTCTGTGTGCGAGTGGTGCTCATTGACCAGTTGTCCCTCTTTGAGGTGAATCCGATTCCTGACTGCCCTCAGTCTATAGTACGCGAATTTGATGGTCAGATTATAGTTGAGTAGTCGGGACGCGACGCCTAACCAATAGTAGAACAGATTCCAGCCCTTGTGGAAGAAATAGCCGGCCGTCTGCTCCTCGTGGCCAACAGTCTTTAAGGCTGACCGGACGAACCGATCGGGCGTCGGTATGAAAAGCGTGGGCTGAGTGTGATATGTCATTCTTGTGGACACATAGTAGGGAAGTACCGACTGAATGATTATGCCTTTGCTTCGGTACTCCTCTTGCAATGCGCGGCTCATGTAATCGATATATACCTTTGTGGCCGAATAGAGGGCCAGCAGTGGTGTCGGGAACAGTGCGGAGAATGAGGACAGGTTTATGATCACTCCTCGCTGGCGGCGCTCCATCTCTGGCAGCACCAGCGCTGTCAGTCGGGTGCACGAGACCATGTTGACGTTGGTCAGCTCCATGATCACCTTGTGCACGTTGGGCAGGTGGGTCAGGAACTCGGGCCTCTCGTTCGGGTAATTGGTGCCCACGTTGTTGACCAAAATGTGAATTTCGTCCAAAGTGTCGAATTCAGTCTCAATTTGCCGATAGATGTCTTCAGATGCCGAAGAGAAGTCGACGGCCAGAGTGCGGATCTTCCGTTTGAATCCATACTTGGTTTCGATGTCGAGTTTGACGGTTTGCAGTTTGTCTTCACTTCTGCTGATTAGCAGAAGATTGTAGTTCTTCTGATAGAGTTGTTGAGCATATGCCAGACCAATGCCTTCGGTGGCGCCGGTGACCACTGCCCACGTGTTGGGTCCGCCGCGCCATCGGAACGACGGCCTCTTATACCACTGCCACAAAAATAGGACGACCCGGAGCCAGACCACAGTGAACAGGAAGATAATGACCACGAGACCAGTCGCTTGACAAAATAAGACGAAGTAGTGATGGCTCAGAATGTACTCAATCAGGTCGAGCGCGGGCTCAATCATCTTGCGGAGGACAAACTTGGTCAAATACAAACAAGTGAAAGGAAAATTCTTACCTTGTTTATTAAATTAATTAATTTGATTGATATGCGGGTGACTTTTCGTGGCTAAAAATAACCACGATAATTAATGGTTAATAACTAATGATAATTAATTGGTCGGTGGAATCAGTGGAGTGTGTTGTCTTGCACAATCATTAACGAGCGCGTTTGAGTCATCTATTTCTTAATCATGGTAGATTTTTGAATAAACACTGTAATATAATTGCACTTTTAATTTATGAAACGTCGAAAGACATTATAAAGTTTGAATCAATATAAACTTGTGCAATATTAAAAGTTCAATTTTCTAACTTGGAAAATTGGAGAAGAAATAACCATGAAAATTACAAGCAATGAAGTAATTGATGCTGTGTTATTCGATAGTCAATTTAGTTACCTTGATAATTTTTTGTATTAAAATAAGCGCCAATGTGATGAACGTTTATTACTAGTACATTTCCTATTGAATTAAGTTGGATAGTAGTGTGAAAACATTTTAATTCGATTGAAATTAATTCAAATTAATGTTGTTTTGCTGCAAAACTATTATCTAGATTACAATTAATTGAGTTAATTACAGTTGTAATTGACTCAAATCGCTTTCGTTCAACACTACAGAGTTCCCGAAACTCCCGAATGAGTCACTCGTTTCTCAATTGAGAGACTAATCGTGTTTAACATCTTTTCATCAAATGTTTCATAACATTAATAACTCGCACATAACCGCACAAATGCTATTATAATGTTTGAAATTACCTTTTCTTCTCTCTGAAAGTCCAATGAATAGTATGAAAAAAATGTTTGATAATATTAATAATAATAATAAGCTTAATATTTATTATTATCTATTTTGACCGAAACTAATTGGATTGGAAATTAAATTATTATTAAATGTCAAATTAATCAGATCACTACCGGTGATATTTATTAGCTCTAGGAAATAAAATTAAAACTCAATCGATATGCCATTTGCAATAACAACCGATTTACAGAAACCCCACAATTGTTTTACCCTGAAAATACTGTAACTTTTAAAATAGACAGCATTGAATATTGAATATTAAATATCAGGTGGCGAACACTTTCTCATAAGTTAAACTACACTACGTAACATTGAAATAGGTTGGACCTTGCTGATGACTGGTTCTCGCGCCCGAGGTAACCTAGCCATCTCCTCTTTGTATCAATGGTGTATCTTGGTAAGCCCTTGAGGTGTGCCAAGTTTAGTCCC
>JAQGBE010001189.1:0-12230 GCA_034698225.1 Scheloribates latipes | reverse complement strand
GGCTCTTTTGGCTCTTTCTCTGTTTGACTGTCGTCACAACACTGTTTGTTAATTAGCTGACAATAAGATGTTATTCTTTTGTCTTTTGCATTGCCTTCAAAATAAAGTTTGCGCAACGAGTCGACGAAAATAGGGACTGAAATCAAATTTAGAAGTCAATCAATTATATAAATTGGCAAAAAGTGGTCCTCCTAGAGCAATTGAGCGTCTCGTTGCGAGTGGTGTGAGCGCGCAGAACTGGACCATGGCCAAACCGGTGAATTAATCTATTTTAAAACTCAACCAAATTCAATACTTGACAAGAGTTAAACTTTAAACTGGGAATCGAAACGAAAAACAGAACTGTATTTCACATCAATCTTAACGTTGAGCTAATTTAAGCGAATAATTACTTTCTTTTGTCAATTTTGACTTATATTCTAATTATAACAGTAAGTGAGTGAAAGCCGACTGAAGAGCAGCACATCCTTAGTGCCGAGCGAAGACAATGGCCATCCATTGATGCCGTGATGTCGTCAATGGAATTGTTTGCACCTTTTCCTCAAACATAACGATCTGTTGAATAGCTGTGAGTTTACATCGTTTGTTATGCAAAACATTTTGTGGCAAATGACGAATGAATTGTTTCCGCTAAATAGCGAACTAGATTTGTCACTCAGTGTCTGTGTCTGTGCTCCGGGTCTGTGTCGGTGTCGGTCTGTGCGCTGGCATTGCGTCAATGTATGTGAGCGGCAATGAAAGCCGAGAAGAGTCTAATTTGACGCTCGAATACAATGAATGATTCGATGATTTATTTTGGGTCCGACTCTCATCTTATTGTAGCGGTAAATATCGGCTCCAGTTTCTCAGTCTCTGCTCTTAATGAGAATAACAAACAATTGAAGGTTTAGTTTAAATCTTTGCCAAACTTTGTTTGTAATTACAGCTGAAGTAAGAGCTGATGAACACAACTAATGATTAGCTTAAGTCTGGTCTGTCTTTGTTCGTCATTAGGCGGATGTGTTATGTGTTGAGCAAAGATTTGGATAACCGATAGATTCGTTTAGACGTAAGACTTGGAATTCACAATTGACTGCTGACTGACTGCTAACCGGCCTTTAGTCCAAAGGAGAGTCTAACTGAGGGATGAGAGACAGAGAGATGAGGAGAGAGACAGAGAGATGAGGAGAGAGACAGAGAGATGAGGAGAGAGACAGAGAGATGAGGAGAGAGACAGAGATATGAGGAGAGAGACAGAGAGATGAGGAGAGAGACGAGTGGGTGAGACGAGGAGAGAGTGAGACAGAGAATGAAGAGCAGGACAATAGGCGACCAAATGAGATGACAATGTGTGTCCAAATGGATTCACTCGACTTAAATGCATCGAAACCACAATAAGAGTTCATTAAATATTGAGATCTTTTGGGTCTCATAGCACGAGCCGAACCACTGCTCTAATCATAGTCATAGACATAATACAAATGATTGCTATTCTTCTTCGAATTCAATGACTCGATTGCATTCAAATTATATTTACATATCATCGCTATTCATACAAATTGAATGTTTTAAACAAAACCTACTATTTTATCAATCAATGGCTTAATAATTGCCTAACGATTATAATGATAGTCTAAATGATTGTCTTTATTGCATTGAAAATTTTGGTTTCACTCGTCAACAGTCGGATGAATCGAATGTTTAATTAAATTGAATAATAGGTCTGACGATTGGAATTATGTGTATTACATGTGAGGACTGCATCCCTATCCCTATCCCTATACACATGTATGATGTGCTGACCAGAGCTGAGCCGAGAAGACCAGTCTCACCACTGCAGTGTTGGTGGCATTGGTGGCACTTAACAACTAATAGTGAGTTCAAACAAATGCCAATTGCGATCACAAGTAGGCAAACACAGAGACATAGAAACAACGCATACATGCCTTACAGTGAACGCATTGGTTCACTAATACAGCGATCCAGAGATAATACTATGGATCGCCTGGTGAAGACATAAACATACATTCGGTCCCAAAGCAAAGTAAAAACTGCTAATTCGCTACAATTCTCTCGTTGCAAAAGCTGAGCACAAACTACACGAGAATAAGGAGACGGGTATTAACTGTTGGCCCTCAGCCTCAGCCCTCAGCATCTCTAAGTGAAAGCGGGATTAAAGCGACGGTAAAGCAAAAACCATTTTATATTAATGGAGAGTTATTTGTGTCCAGTATTGTGAAGATTATATTCGATTGATGTTCGATTGATGCATGATTATTATGAAATAATGCCTGCCTTATGCACAACACAACACCACCGCCGCTGACCAGACCAGAGAAGTTCAAGTTTTATTGATCCCAATATATATATCCTAAGTGAGGATAAATATATACAACTCTGTCGACAAACACAACGACGACAAGAAAGGAAACACCGATCGGACTCCGACTCCGACCCCGACTCGTGTCAGACCAATACATGTCTCAACACTTATTGTCGCAAAGTTTGCTTCACTTTATTATTCGGTATTCTTCATAACCAGTAATCAATACATTTCTGTTTTGATTTTGGTTTGCATTCAATTATTTCATTTATCACTTAATTAGATGTCGTTCTCATTATATTCGCGTTTGAATAATGCTATTATTCTAATGAATCGACTCATTTCTCAATTCAATAATCAAATTAATAATTATTTCATATTTTGTGCTCCAAAACGGAAAATTGGAATTCAATTGAAATGACGTTTAATTATGCCTTTAAATAGCAGTTTTATAACGAAGGGATTCGATGACAATAGCATACAATCAAAGGTTTGAGATATTAATTAAAGTATTCAAGTCAGGGGTCGCCAAGCATATGCCTACTCAAGGGGATCAGGTGGGTCATTCTCTAAAAATTTAGGCTAACGGGGGATGAGACAAGATGGCTGCTGCCGCCATTTTTCGCCTAAATTATGTCCGATTTAAGCCGTTCTTTCAATCAATTTTAGGCTTATTTCGTTGTTAATTGTTAAATTAACTTTAATTGAGCTTAATCGTGGCTAAATTCACTTTAAATCATGATTTAATCCGGTTTAAATTGTCGAAAATGGACGCCGCGCGAAGGATCCGGGATTAGCGACTTCGAAATCAGGGGATTTTTTTAGATTGTCTAAAACAGGAGGGCTAATCCCTCCCTTGGCTTCCCCTGATTCAAACTAACAACTAATGAATACGTAAAGCAGAGTCTAGTCGTCAGAACCGGTCGTCTAAAGGCAAGGCATTTGACTCGACGTTAGACACGTTCGACGCCGTAAATGACACTTAACTACACTATTCGCGAGTCAACTGATTATTGTTTGACCGATCGTATTGTCAAACGGAGGCCAATGAGACCACAACTCGTCTCTATAGACGGAACCCGACAACAGATTTGTTGATCCAAAGAGTGACAAAAGTTAATAAAACACATTTATAATTAATTTTCATTCGCAGCCAAACGTATTGATCGATAAGTGAGTGAAAGATTATAACTCTTTATAAGGAGAGCGAAGAAAAGTTTTTGCTTTACATTTTGTTAAGTAATCTCATAAACAATAAAGCGATTCGATTCATGTCCTGCTATCGGGTGTAGTGTTACAGAACTGGATCTTTGCTTCGATTGTATTTCGGGAAGAATTGGTGTCACAATCGAGACTTTTATACATAACATAATACAATATACCAGATATAGTGGTGTTCAGGGATTTGGAGTCCAGGTCTTTGCAATCGGAGATATGAGCGGAGCAGCCATTGACTGGTTTGACTGTTTTGTTGACTGCAATGCATTTGCTATAATTCCTAAGTCTAACGCCTTTTTCCAATAAGTCTCGATTCTATTGAATTTTTTCTCAATGTCCAGAATTAACGGAACGGACAGAGCGGACAGTCTCTCCGTTTGGGCATTCAATATACGCGTATATTTAGTGGCGTCACTGTATTGTACAAACATTGTTATCTCGCTTCGATTGTCCAATCATTTTGATGTCGATTCAACGCTATTCTTGCATCAAATTCAATCGACACATCAATTGCGACAATCTTTAAATCTTTTATGAAAAAATTGAAATACCAGTACTTAAGTCACTGTTATTACTGACGCCATTGACTGACCCAATATATTGATATACACTTTTCAATGCAGGCGAAGGACTCAATGCATACAAACATATCGTTTAATAAAATACTCTCTTCTCTGAAGACTTAAAATTGTGTTATATTTTATTCAAAAGTTGAGCTCAGATTTGGGACAAAGTTGTTATATACTTGTATTGAGCAAACATCGAGTCAACAGTCGATTGGCGGACACACCACTGGACAGGTATTCAAATGCGGTATAGAGTCAGAAGTGGAGTGAAAAGTCGAGTCCAGTCCACAAATCGCTAACAAAAGCCGAGAACAGACGAGACCCGACTCTTGCGACTCATCCGACACTCAGTTCGGCGTATTATTCGGCATAAAGTGTTATATTTTGTGCTCATTTCGGTCGACAAACAGAGAGTGCAATAAAAGGCACACTTGACTCGAGCATATTTGTGGTGAGCCTGCACTTTGTCATAGCAACCGTCCGACACAATGCCGGGACCCGAATGAATGCGAAAATCGCTTTTATGTTAACTATTAAATGGAAAATTTATTCAATTTTTTATTTGAATGAAATTACAAAAACTTATTGACAATCAAAACAAACATAGAGTGCCTTAAAAACGCTTAGTTCTGTGAAGAACTTCAAGTGCTCTGACTTTCGCTCAATTTTCGGGTTCGACAGACACTCAAGAAATTCATTTTATTTGATTTGCTTGAATATAATGACAGAAAAGAATCATTAAATGTTAGGCAAGGGATCAGTGCTTTGGCTAAGGATTAAACCGTTTCTCTGAGCAATCATTTTGATGGCAAACAATTTGGGAGAGGAGGAGAGGAGAGGGTCAGACACACACTCACAACAACTACTCGATTAGTGACAACCACTCGCAGCCAACAGTGGCCACCGCACCAGCACCAGCATCAGCACCAGCACACCACCGCACTGCACCATGCCCAATTCAGCCAATATCAAGCCAACCAAACCAACTCACCTAAACTAAAAAGTTGTTATCAGTTACGCTACTCATTGGCTAACAATAGGATAACTTTTGGCTCTGACTGTCTTTAGGAGTGATGGCTCGGAGACAATCGATAGGAGCGATGGTGTGTTGATGTGTTGGTGCGATGGCAGCGGTGGTGATGCCATCGGTGGTACTCATGAGGTGCGCGTCGGTCTCGCGTTAATAGCACTGATGACTTTTCTGACAGCTGTTAGTTTTGAGATAAGTAATTGCCAGAAGAGTATCATTGATCACAGGCTCTGGATTTGGGCACCGATTCAGACGTTTGGGAATAATGGAAATGAAGGCTTAGAACCGGCGATCCTATCATAAAATGCTTACAATCAGTGATCACTTAATAATAGGTTCGAACAAAACTCGTCAACAATTGGAAGCACTTTAATGTCATATAATATCGAAATCGATTAATTGGTCGACAATCGCAACCAACAAATGAGTTCGGGTTCTGTCAGACCAATGCTCGCCAACAAAACAAGACTTCCATCTAATCATTGTTTTTATGGCATCTGATGACAAATGTGTCGAAAGTGGTTATGTCATCACTGCTGACATTAGGGGGCATAAGATTACAATCAAAATTAGCCGCAATGTCGTTAACTCGAGTGAAAAGCTGTCAAACAATGCGAGGGCTGTGGTGTCGACTGCTGTCAACCCCATCCCTATCCCTATCCATCCGTATCGAGAGTCTGGCACTGATATCGACTCACTTTTTGTTCATTTTTGCGACGGATTGGCCAAAAACAGAAAAATCAATTGCAATGCAAAGAATCACAAATCAAAGCCGAACGCAAACAGACATCGATTTAATGTATTTCTCTTTTGCCGAAAGATTTGAATAGAAATAACGAGAAAAGTTTGCAACAAAAGAGAATGTTAATGATGTGGAAAATAATAGCGATCACAATGGAAAATTGAAAATGATTTGAATGCCTGCTATGAAATAGTTTTGCGAATAATATGAATACTTTTTGTGCTTTACTTTTACCAAAAGAGAAAAGAAAGAAAAAATAGTATAATATTAGAAATGATGAGAAACTAAAGTTATATAATAGAGAGGAGAGGTATGAGTGGTGTATACCTAGTGGTAGTGCACTGGCAATAGTGTGAGCACTGAAAGGGAAACTTCATATGCGGTGCGACAATGCGCTGGAGTTAATGCAGTTGTGCTCCGGTCTCACAATAGACCTGCAAAACACTACTCTTTATCTGTGTTTGAAGAGTGAGTGCAAACAATGTATGGATGTATGGATGGATGTAATGCCTGTATTGCTTGTATCGCTTGTTGCCGCTCACGGATGACGGCAGGAGAGGCAGGAGAGGAGAGGACGGACTGCGAGCGACGGCGATGTGTGACAGACTCGCAAAGTGCTCACCACTGCTATAATTAGCCCACATATTGACTCATAAGCAAAACAAACAATATTCCTCGCTATGAATACGAGGAATAGACGACGTAAAGCATGTAAAGCATCGCAACGCAAAGCACCTGCACTTCACTCACAGCACTCACTTTGTCTTCTAATCTATCGCTAAATCATTGTATTATTGTGATTGTCATCCGAACCCTTTTGATGTTTCACCGAATCACTGCTCTAATTCTGCAATTCTTGCGTCGGTTCACCCGATTCTGAGGGCAAAACAACTTTTCAGAATCAGAATCGCATAATAACAGCGAAGAGAGCGACGAGTGGGCGACACAGCCATAGCCGTAGCCATCGAACAGTGCAGTGCTGTTGAGTCGAGTTCTTGGCTATGAATTACCATTTCGTCATTCTATTCAAATAAATGAATTTCAAAATTGAAATCTCTATTCCAGAGGAATAAAAGAGCCGAAAATATTGACAGGGCTTCGCTTTTTAATATAACAAGGGAGTGAAATGCACTTCTATTTGATGCAGATTACAACTTCACAAATGAATATACACTGGGCTTAACGTAAACCTGACTGAAATAGTGTGGCTAAAAGGAGAAAGGTCACTCTTGGCACAGAATCAATATTTATTAAAATTGATAACTTTTTTGGACCAATCAATTGTGCTAGTTTACTATTGATTTTGGAATCAGTAAAGTGACCATGCTCACATTTTTCTACGATATTTTATTTTTGTAATAAATTGTTTTATATTATGGTTTGATATATAAGTTATTTTGAGAATTAATCGAATTAATGATTATTAGGATTCTTATATTGAGTGCGAGAATGTGTCACCAATTGTGTGACAGTTATTCTGTGACAGAAGAGCCGAATCGCGCCAATCATCCGAAGAATTTGTGTGTAATAACTGTTTGGCGTAGAACTCATCGAAAGTTTTATGAGGTTTTGTTTTAAAAAATGTGAATAAAAAGATAATTTAGAGGAATGGCATCAATTGAAAGGCGAAATACATCTCCAAAAGACAAGAAAAAAGTTTTCGCAGTTTCTTCAAAACAAGTAAATAGAAAAATGCAATTCTTTTCAGAATTGGATACAAAAATAGTGTATAGAATAGAATTGAGAGAATATATTGAAGTGTATGATAGCCGGAGCGACAAAAGGACGGACAGAAAGTATTTGATGAAACAGAACAATAGGCCAGTGATGGACAATACACGGAATGTAGAATCCAATAGAATAGTACTCAGAATGGATAGAATCGAGAGAATGGAGAGAAGCGACCAAAGAATGGCCAGAATTGAGAGAATGGACGACAACCTAAACACTGGCGAAAATGCATTACTATTAGACACAACACAAGTAGAGGACTCGCAGTGAACTAAAGTGCAGTACAGACGAGAAGAATAAAATAAGAGAAGAGAAGCACATATTGTGGACACAAACCAAACGAAACTAAGAAATGTGTATTGAAAATAGAAAATGTGAGGCAACGGACAAAAGTAAACGAGACAAAGCACCAAACAAGTGATGCCCAGCTCTCCGGGGAGGACACACTCCGGGGATGACTCGCTAGTGCTCTGTCGAGGGCTGTCATCACTGCAGCGCTACCAGTGATGACATCCCTGCCAGAGATGCCTCGATGACCAGCATATTGGCCGACATCGGCGACCGTTGCCATAAAGCCATATATATATATATATACAATACTCAATGCATAATACAATACAATACGCTGAGAGCCTCAATGAGGCGGACCACGATTGACATTGTCTCTCATTGTTGTCATATCTTAGGAACACAATTGATTATTACCATTATTACCATTACTGTCATTATTGCGCATTTGTCTCCTCTGTCAGTCTTTGCCACCCATTTGTCTCCAATGATGAGTGACATCAGCCCTACAGACAGACAGACAGTGACCGCAAATCCGCTTTAAATCGCGACATAATTCAACTCTAATTAATGGCAAAGAGCGCGATGACGGAGATGATGGTGATCATGGTGGTGATGGCGATGGCCGGGCTGGTCATGTGTGATGTCATGTGGTGTGCATTAGCTGTTTAAACATGTTTTGTCGTGTTATGCCATTAAAATTCATAAATTGAAAGGCTCACAATATACTACTGTAGTAGTTGTGCATGGTAATGGTGCAATATAGTGGGACAATGATAACAAGCTAACACTGTTAGGCCAGAATCTGGTCGATTGTTCGTCAGTGACACTAAGCAAACAGACATTTGTATGTTTTATATGGAAATTATAATAATATAATATATTTATTAAAAAGAGAGCACAAAACCACTTGTATTACAACACTAACCAAAAGTATTCAATTTTCTCCCTATTATTGTGAATGTCTTTCTTGAGGACACAAAAGCCTTATATCTCTGTATATATCGTGCGATTGAAATGCGATTCAATCGAGTATTTGATGTGAATTACAATATTGAATAATAATATAGTAAAAGCAAAATAATGATAATAATAACAAAAAGCAGTGTTTATCGCAAGACATCAATGGCTGGATAGAGGACTAGAAGACTGATAAAGAAGAGATTTGCTGACAAAATGCCATTCACTCAGTGGTCGGACACAAAAGTGAGGAATAATTGATTGAATCAAACATTTCGTCATATTTTTCATAATGTAAACCAATTCAATGAATTATTGACTAAAACAGACACAAAAGAGAACCAAATTTTCTTAGAATATATTCTAATCGTGGAAATGTTGAGCACAGGAACACAAAGGGACAGCCAGTGAGCCATTATCTTGGCTTCAATTGATTACTCGCTCCGCCCCTAACGACCCCAACATTAGAATTAAATTTCCGATCGATTGAATGGAAGCACAAAAATAATAGTCAATCAGTCCATCCGTCAGTCAATACGAAACTTTCGACTCTGCCGGAGATGTCTGACCCGAACAGATAATACAGCCCTTCCTCGTCCTGTCAATTGTGTGTATGGTCACATTGGCCGCAATCGCCGTTCCGAGGTGATTGCGCTCGATTACACACAACAAATGCGTAAATTCGTAATTTGCAAGCTAATTAACGAGAGCCGAGTTTGTGGTCAACTCCTGTTTGGCTTAATATTCAGCACATGGACTGAGTTTACATAAAAATTCTTTGCAATGGATCGCCGTTTGGGAGCGGACTCGAGAACAATGGCGCTGAGAATTGCATGAACTCGACTAATAATTGAAATTTAAAATCCAAATTTCATTTCAACATTAATTAACAGTAAATACTAATTAATAAAAGAATGTATTATAGAATCGCAATTAAGTCAATGTTTGGCAGCGATCGCATCGTCTGAGCATAGCCTCAGTCCTGAGCCGAGCACTGATTCGCCGGCAAAGCAACGAAAACAATGCAAACGATCGCTGTTTCGCACAATTCGTGCGCTATTTTAGTGGTCCGGGGCTCTGACGGGTCGGGGGTTAAGCTTCGGAACACTGGAAATGTTTTCTCTTTTGTTTCACAAATGAAATTCACTCATAAGAGAGAACTGGTTTCGAGCGTTGCGTTAACTCAATGTCTCTCCAATGAAATATGGGATGAGTTGAACGCGAATCAAAGGAATACCTTTATTGGAGTGAAGTGTTTGTCCGCACAACACATAACACACAACTTCTCTCTTCTCTTCTTTATTTTCTGAACCACTGAATAGAAAATATCTTAATTTAAATTTTTGGGCCATAGATATAGCGAACGCACAATCAGAATAAAATGCATTTTAAGAGATGTTTCGGTCGTTAAGAATACTTAATATTTGCGAATGTTTTGCGATTCACAAAAAGCTTGACTTTTGATACGCTTTTTGTTTGTGAAAATTCATTTATAAAAATGATTTTTTAGAATTTCTATTCAACAAAATTTGTACACAAAAACAGTGAAAATAGTTTTCATTTATAATATTAAATGTTTTTGATTTTAATTTACTCGAAAAACATGACCAAAAAGTTTATGAAAAATTCAAACATTTTAAAAGTTATTTGAATGAGAATTGAGCCCTGAAATGAGCGTCCGAAGTGAGCCAGAGTGAGCTAGAGTGAGCCAAGTGAGCATGGCAATGCTAATTGGCCTTTGTCTGAGCGAAACAACAATTTATGATTTATCGGAAACAATGCAATCAATTGTTGAGAGCCGTACCCAAACCGTGCGAACCGTCGCCGCCGTCGGGTATGTCATCGTTTGGTCGAGAGGTTGGCCGCAAATAATTACTTTTAATGACCAAAACAAATGAATTTCTGTTAATCTCTGATTCAATTCTTCAGTTATACAGCTTTTAGTTATTTTGCTTTTTGTTATTAAATTGTTTTGTTTTGAAATGTGAAGTGAAGACAAAAGAAGCGCTTTTTCACTAATCGCCGATAGAGTACTGAAAATTGTCGGTTCAGTCGTTCGCAGTCAACAAATGTGTTTCCAACAAAATGTCTCATTGTTTGCCATTCGATAATTATATCGGCGATTAGTCGAGTGTCGGCGACTCGACTGTCACTGGCGTTATGTCAGATAAATGGGTCGATAAGTAATTTGAATGAAAACTTGTGTTTTGCTTCAAAATGATTAAATGGTTTCTAAAATTGTTTTCTTAAACAATAATTGGAAAGTAAGAGGAAATACGAGACAAAGAGAAGATTTGACAAATAACTTGTTCAAACATTTCGATCCGAAACAGTAATTCAATTCACTATCGATTGGAAGCCATTGTCTCTTAGAAAATATGAATTTGCCTGTAGTTTGAGTGCAAATAATGGCAACAATTGTTGACGACTTGTCTATTGTCTGACTTCGACTGATTCCGTGGCTTTCACTCCATAATTATAGAAATGCGTATAACTTTCGAAACAAAGAATCGGTTTATTGTTTAACCAATTCTTTGAATCAAAGCAGAGCTGAGACAAAGCGGTTGCCAACAAAATAGAGTCATTATTATTAAGAAAAGAGTTTTGATAAATGTCGGCAAACGAATGATCGACTTTGCGATGCCTTTCGGCCAAACGCTTCTCAGACACTCCAACCCAATGCAAACCATTTGTGACCCAAAAGCAAATGAGATTTTATTCAAATAAAACGCATCTTTAGAACCGACACAACAATTGTTTTAGTTTGGCTTCAGTTGTTGTCTCACTAATTGGTGTTTGCAATCATCACTTCTTTCAACATTCGCTCGCATTTAACGCAAAATAGATAATTGTCTGTCCGTCCCAAACAAAGTGGTCTCAAACTTGGAAATATATGGTATACTTATGTCAGATTATTATGGTCAATTATCAATTTCAAACTGGTAAAGAGATCAGCTCGACAGATATTAATACTAGTAGTATAATACTAGTACAATTTCACTGCAGCACTCGGTGCTGCACAACAGTGCTCCACTCACACCAAGATAGTTGAATAAAATTGAATGTTTATCACATTTTCTCCTAATTAATTAGTTTTCACTCCAATGATAATTTTATATTTAAAATAATAATAATAATAATAATTCCAACAAATAATTTGTCAGATCGAACGCGTTTTCGGTTTCCTCGTCAAGAGATTCGTGGTAACAAAATTTTGGCATTGCTTAAATTTGGTTAAAATAGCTATTATGTTCATTAAGACTATGTAAGAAGCAATTGTGTATAATATCTGCCCCTTTTCTTGTCGATCACATTTTGTTCACCTTTTTATGTGTCATAAAATGATTGGTTAATCAGCATAAAAAGTGTATCATAAATATTACAATAAAACTT
>JAQGBE010001188.1:0-12230 GCA_034698225.1 Scheloribates latipes | reverse complement strand
ATTGGTTCAGTGATGGCATTCAATTGCACTGAATTCGAAATCCGAAACAGAATTTTTGTCAAATCATAATCAGTTGAGTGACATATGTCTGACGCCGAGTGCAGTCCGAGGTCTCCCTCACAGCACAACGATATGGCCTCCGATGACACAGTAATGCCGCCAACGATTCCAATGATACACAAATCGAGATTAAAATCGTCCAAATGTCAGATGCATTGCACTTATAGACGCTTTTGTCACACTAAACCCCAACTAGCAAGCTCAATCGATCGCAAATATGACACATATTGTGCAATAGACTGCTTCTCAGACGACAGAATTTGCCAAGCTATATGGCAAAGCAAGTTTACCTTGTTAACAGCTAAAAATATTGTTTGCTGTGTTTGTTTTTCGTCATTCTTACACTAGAATTTCGCCAGATTACAACTTGTTACTTTCACACTGTTTGCAACTGCATCTTGCTCAATTATTAACGCAATATTGCAACTATCATATCACTGATCTGTGCCAACGGCTCTCTTTATTTATTAAAATGTATGAAAATTTTCATAAAATGATTGCCATTTTATGCCAAATGTATGCAATGATTGGCCATTTTGTTAACTAATCCTTTGGTCCGAAGGAAATCTGTTTAACACAAATAATCTTAACTCAAACGAAAATAGAATCGCAAAAAAGCATTTGTCGAATAAATTAATGCAAATCTTATGTTCACTACTTCTCTATCTAAAGACCGTTTTCGTGGATCTTCACTACAAAAGTCATATTAGGTTTAATATAATTTGATTTTCGAGACCAGAATTGAATTGAATTGTAAACACAATCGTCGAAAAGCCAGGTCTGACTCTGGCTTTCCATCTCTGAGATAAGTTTACTCTAACTATCGTAATGTCGGCTCAAATAAAGTCTTAATATCAGAATAAGCGAAAAGTTTTGCGAAGGATTTTCAACTAATGTTTCTCTTTTGAGGGATTGACTGCAAAAATTTTGCCTTCGCTTGCGATTCTCGATAATCGAGGTCGTCATTACGGACCTGAACTGACCGTTGTCTTCGTCAGCTGAAGATTCACATCCAGTTAAAGCCTATTATTTAGAGACGAAAATCGCTTGCATTTCACTCATTGGCTCAGTTTTTATATATTGGATACGAATAAAAAATCGATTCAAACGACTGAATCTATTTTGTAATATTCAAGCGATTGGGTTATGAATTATAAAATAGACGAGAAAGCGATCGCCATTTGCTTTAATCAAATAATGTCTCCGATAATTATTCTCAGGTCTGGCATCAAACTAGACATCAATTATGTGTTCAGAAAGTTTTGAGAAGAGATTTGTTGGCGAATAGTTTTGATCGATATTAGAGGCAAACCTATTATTAATGTGAATATCGTTGGCGTTCTTCTCATTCGGTTCACGACTTGTTAGACACAATGCCTATCCATTGCCAGCGGAGAGACACAGGTCTGAAGTGATCGATACCTTTCGGCCGCTCTTTTTCATCATTACCTATGACTCCATTTTAGTTGTCGTCGACAGCACTCCATCTCTACTTCCAGTGATGATCCGTCGGATAATTCAATTATAATTCTGCGTCTAATAAATAGACAATTGTCTGGCCATTGAGTGCCTTCTCCAATTAAAGTATCTAGTTACTTGTTACTTGCTATCAGACCAGCCGACAATGAAATTTTTGTTTTCAAAAGCAATTTATTTTGAGAATGTGGCACAAAAATAAGATAAATTGCCACATTAACAAGGTTTGGATGGCTCGCTAATAGAATTAGGGCCACCAATCGGCGCCTCCAAGTGATGTTGAGTGCGCCAGACTGACCAACTGACCAACGCCAATTTGTCAATTTGTCTCTGGGCTCACACTCGCGAGGATTTGGCTCTAAGATAATTATCGCTTTCAATGTGATTAAGCGCTGTACAGAAATGACTGACAAATGGCTTTCGAAGCTTTCAATTGGGTTCGCCATCGATGGAAACCGAAGTCTAATTCACTTTCTCTGGTGTTTCGCGTCTGAATTGAAAAATCATTTAAATATTTGAGAGAAAAATTGAATGCAATGACTGAACAATCGGATTGCACTCAATTGTCGGTCAAATCGATCGAAACGTTTAACAAAGAAAAATGCGAAGAATAGCGAAACCAAATTATTCTGATATACGATAGCAATGAATCAAAGAATCGTTTGAAACGGTATAATAAAAGGTCCGAAGAAATCAAGTGATTCTTCACAACACAGTATATAACAACTGTTTATCGGCTGATAATATAGTTCACAGATTTATCATTTGTGTAGCGTTTGGAGGCCTCGACTGAAATATAACTCATCATTAATTGAACAGATGGTTAGTCCGCTTGCGATACAGTGTTGCGATCCTATTATCTCTTCACTCGATTCGTCCCAATAATAATAATCACATAGAATCACATTATTTCAGTGCCAGACCTATCATATCACTGGCATTACACCCGATCGCACACAAACACCAATCAATGCACACTAACTCGTGTTATAATTATAATCTGGTTATTAGCAATCAATATTGTTTTGACTATTTTTCACTCCAATCAATATATTCTGCTAACAGTCTTGGTAATCGGCTGATAATTATTCTAAAATATCTTTCGATTCAGTTATTTGCTTTGCTAATTGCAAAATAATTTAGTCTTGGTCTTGGGGACCAATAAAACAATCAGCCAGTTATTAACGGTTATCACCGAATCGCCAGATAGTCTGGAATTAGTTTTCGGACCGAATTGTTCATCGAATCGAGTCGTTTGGATAGCAGAGTATCCCAAATGTTATTTGGTTTGCGGTCACTGTCGACAACACTTTCTAATTAAACACTATTTCGATATATTTGATGGAATTTTGTTGTGATTTTCGATGCAATTAATATCTGTTGGGTTTCAATGATTTTTTCGATTATTATTAGTTGTGTCGCCGAAACATATTTGTCGCCATTTATCGGCTGCCATTCAATTCAGACGTTTATTCAGGTTTTGAAATTCCTTTCTCATTGAATACAAATTGAAAAATTCAATAATTTTGAGATCAAGAACACTGAAACCTAGAGTCAAATTCGGCTATAAATGAATTTATTTACAAAGAAAATAGAATTTCTGGGTTTGTCTGACAAAAAAATGGGCGAAACGAGCGAAACGAAAGTCATTTATATAGAAATAAATTATTGGATATCATTAGAGATACAATTAAAGATAGATTTTTTGTCTGTTATGTAATTTTCTACTTGCTCATTACGAAGCAGCAAAAACAAGGCTACCATAGTGTGCATTGTATTGCATGTCTAATTACTAGAAATGAGACAAAACGCTCTAGACAAACCAACTTGCTCGCTGGTTAATTGATTTGCCAGACATGCGACAAAAGAAGGGCCCAATTGGCAGAGATTCGTAGAAATCCCAGTAAGTAAACAGTCTTTGTGTTACATTGAATATTAATCGAGTGCGACATTACTCGATGCAAATCCCCTTCTGATGTGTTAATTGAAAATTTAATGGCTCGAGCATTGAAAAGGGGGAGACTCGGTGTGTGAGTTGACTGGCTAGAGCTCACCGATCAGACAAGACTTGCTTGAATAATTGCTTGAATAATTGGCAGAATTAATGTTTTTGCAGACTTTCTTCGTATAGGGATAGCCAGGAGTGGGTCTGACGACTGGATTCATGCGATCTTTGTTCTGATCCCTCAAAACGTATCGATCGCTTTGTTTGCAACCGAAAACACATATAAAATTCGAGTCGAATAATCAGATTTGTTGATCGCACGGATGTCCTTTCGCCAAATAAATTGCAAACAAATAATACATTGGTGTCATTTTGAGCTTGCGTGCCACACAAATTAGATAAGGCACAATTTGCATGAATTATTAGTAATTGTTAGCAAATCATTGTCTCTTTACTAAAAGTGAAACTCAAAAGTGAAGGTTTGGAGTATCCATGAGATGCACGAGTGTTGGTCGAGTGTCCCGGGCGTAATCTAGCTAGTTTAGTTTACCTGCTTTGCAAATGGCGTCCAGATATTGTGATTGTGTTTGGCCTCCAATTTGTTGGCCATCGGTATAACGGCATTCGAGTAGAGAACATATGAATAATTTATTCTTAAGCATTGCGTTCGCTGTATGTGTTGTGCGATATATCCTTTGGCAGAGTATTGTTGAATACCTGGTCTATTGTGGCGACAGAGCCGGTAGTGATGGCATCGCTGCCACTGCCAGTCCTCGACTACTTGTTGCCAAAACTCAAACAAATTTATTCAACTGTAAAGAAGCGCGTCTTATGTACTATATTGCCAGCCATAACACAATCGGAGGAAAGGTATGCAGCGATCGATATATTAGAGGATCACTGTTTGCGATCCACTGAACGGAGACGAGAGGAGAGGAGAAGAGAGGAGAGCTCTGGCTCTACAGCACTGGCACTACAATAACGGTCACAATTTGGTTCATTGCTTCTACTCTTCTGCTGATTATAGATTTATAAATGATATATTGGATGTGTATTGCAATCAAACCATACATGTCTTGCGCTCTCCATTAGCTCCTGATTATCACCTCTGTCTGAGACAATTGGATTTATTGGTAGCCCTGGTCATAGTGGCTGCGATGGCACTGCTCCGGTGATTGCCGTCACGACACGACACATACGCACACATACTTTCAAATAAATATATTTTCTAATGTTCTCTACTGTTTGTCACACAATAAGGCCGTCCTTTCTATCCCTGCACTTAATGTCTATTTTCTTGGGGATGGAGTTTGGGATCAATTTTCCAAATTGTTTGGCGGCTCAGCATATCGTCACAGATATTGAGACAATCCATAAAAAATATTTGAAAATCTATTCTTTCGTTTTGAATATTTTGATCCCAAATACTCACAACAACTCATGTTTTATTCAAATTATTATTCATTTCTTTTGCGAACAGAACTTCTTCACAATTACCTATCGAAAGGAGGGCTCAAAACAGTACGAACTGAAGGCCGAGAATGAGAGTGAATGCAACGCTTGGGTTCACGCCATCGACAATGCAAGGTATGACTCGACTACCAGGGCTACACAAGGGGAGGGCATCCCAGCACAACACGACTGCCCGCTTGAGTTTTGCAGTCGAAAAACAATATTTTCTATGCACTGATTCACTGATTCCCTGGTGAGCTTGTTCATCGATGGTAGGCCAATTAATTCAGAAAGTGCACGAAAAAACCAAGACCAGGATATAATTGATAAGTTTGGCATGCACCTCTAGAGATGCTTATGCCTTGATTATACGCAAAAAGTTTGCGAAAGCAGTCGCGGCCAAGAATTATGTCGCAATCGGTGATTAACTAAAACATATTAATGATTAATGATCTTTACGGAGAACTCTATTCGGAGACTAACTTTTGATTAAACATATTTTTCGCGTTCATTATTGGCGAACATATTTTGTCAATTATAACACGAATCGAGTCAACACCCAAACGCCCACTGATTAACATGCGATTCGGTCTCTCTTTGTGTCCACCAGTTTCAGCAAAACGGTGCTCCAGAAAGAAGAGCTCGAGCAGAAGCACCTGCACCTGGTCCAGATCGTCGAGAGCGAGAAGACCGCCAAATGGCAGTACACCCAGCAGTGCGAAGAGCTCACCATGGAGATCAAGAAGCTCAGGGCTGAGGTACGCTCTTGTCCGCCGCCTCCCGACCCCATTTGCAAAGACTGGTTTGGCTGTCGAAGTCAACCACTGAGCCCTTTCCCGATGACTTAGCCTGAGATCACTTTAGGCACCATTACATTGAATCCAATTTCTTAGACATTCAATCGACTCGATTAGTGTAGTAATCATATAATTGAATGAAATATTTGAATAGTTGTTGACTTTAAAGCGTGAGTGGAGGCTAACACCCAACCGGAGTATGAGTCTGGACGAGGACAGCGAGGAGATCCGCAAGATCAAGAAGGTGCAGAGCTTCTTCAGGGGATGGCTGTGTCGGCGGCGCTGGAAGCAGATCGTCATCGAATATATAAACTCTCCGCACGCAGAGAACATGAGGAAAAGGAACAGGTGGGCAGTGATGACCAGTGCTGGTCAGTGGTGGTCACCGCTGGCGATGCCGTCAGCCTTACACACACTGATCCGACACAAGGGCTCCGATGCCATCGCTTATACCGATTATATCAATATTTAATGTTTCGCTTCAGACATCTCTCGCACAACAAAAACAGATGTTTTCCTCTGATATTCGCTCATTTGAGTGATGGCCTCAGTTCTGGGCTCTCATTCGCTGATTGCTTTTTATTGCCCGATCACTTAAATTATTGAGAAACTTGTCTCGCCTTCAATTGAGACACTGGTCACTTTCAGTGCATTCCAGTTTATAAACCAGTTACTAACCTTTTTATTATTGAGCTCTTTATTAATTAATTCAATTGCAAAAGCGCCTTGCTCAATTTTGCACCGATATCTACCTAGAGTAGTGATCCCACTCCCACTCCCACTCACAATATTGCAATTTCTGTATTAAATTATGTGCAAAATCGAAATCAAAATCAAATGTTTGAGAAGCAAATTCCATATTAGCTTTCATTCTGTGTCGCAATCTTTGCAAAAGTTTTAGATTCCATGGAAAGACATTTCAATGGATTATTCGGTCGCCGAAGACGTTCGGCGAAACGATAGCGACATATCTAATATCGATGAGCATTGGCTCAAACATGTAATTCAGTTGCGATGCCATAACATTGTATTATATAATATTAGCGTTTGTTCGATGAGTTCACTCATTCCTTACCAT
The DNA here is from genome assembly GCA_034698225.1 of Scheloribates latipes. NCBI lineage: Eukaryota > Metazoa > Arthropoda > Arachnida > Sarcoptiformes > Scheloribatidae > Scheloribates > Scheloribates pallidulus. The sequence continues at coordinate 5,422 of JAQGBE010001188.1, read as the reverse complement.
TAGAGACAAACTCCTGAAACCCTCAATAATGTGGAGATTTAGGGAGAATTTGGAAATAAGTAATATATGGCTATAAATTGGACAAACAATTTGAGAGATATATCAATAGCGCTGTAAACACGTAATGACTGCTATAATCAATTAACGAGCCTTAATATCACTCAAATTAATGGACTTCGTGTCTGACTATAAACTAATTTGCTTCTCATATCGCGAAAGTCTGGTCTTCCGAATGGTCGAGGCCGAGGAGGAATACTTGGAACAGTTGCAGCTGATGGTGTCGTGCTTCTTGAGGCCGTTCAAGATGGCAGCCTCGTCGCAGAAGCCACCTTGCTCGCATGACGAGGTCAACTCGATCTTCCTCAACTCGGAGACGGTGATGTTTCTGCACCAGATCTTCCTCAAGGGCCTGACGGCCCGGATGGAGTGCTGGCCGACGCTGGTACTAGGTATGCGGCCAATTGCAGCACAACCGCACGTATCGTAGAACGTAGTGTCGCTCCCGTGAGCTCTTATGTGCAACTTTCTCGTTGTCTTTCGTCCCAACGGTATAGGAGACCTGTTCGACATGTTGCTGCCCATGCTCTGCATCTACCAGGAGTACGTCCGCAATCACCACTTCAGTCTCCAGGTGTTGGCCGAGTGCAAGCAGAGGGAGAAGTTCGCCGCTATGCTCAGGCGGTTGGAAGAAAAGCCTTTACTCCAGGGTTGGCATCGAATCTAATTCTCTAGTCTAGTCTAACACTTATTTAATTCAAACTAAACCCGTTTAAAGTGTGCTCTGAATCGCGATTCGCTTCTCATCTGCTAAGTCGACAGTGAAATCGAATTTACTCTCCATTGAGATCAACACTGATATATAGTTTGCCATCAATTGTCTCTCAATTGCGACCAAACACCACAATATTCTTGCATTTGATTGCAAGAACTGTTTGCCAGATGTAAGGCATAAGCGATTTGTTGCGAAGCATATTCTGCAATAATATTACATAAAATAATGTAAACCTAATCTCATATTTTACCGCATCTGATGTTAGATAACATGTCGTACGTCAGGTCTACAACTGAACAGAGGCTCAAACACTGCAAACCTCTGATCGCTTAAATAAAAAATAATTTCACATCATTTGTAGTGTTATAGTCATTCCGAGCCATGAATTTTCATTATTTATTTATCCATTAAGTTATGTATTTCTGTATATTGTAAGGGTTTATACAGAAAATGATGCGATCGTTGTCTCACTTGAGTCCCGCGCCCGGTATTAGCCGCACGTCAGGCGAACAGCCTATCAGTGCAGGAATATAATGACGACAATCACTGTATATTGAGTTTGTCGGCGAACACCGATGACCAGGCAAGAGATGAGCTCTTGCACATCACAGCACAGAAGAGCACGACACGGCACGGCACGGCACAGCACATCCCGATCGATGCGACTAATGACCTGCAGTTAGTGGGAGGCAGAGATTGCTTTTTAGTGGAGGTATTTAGCATGTGATTGAGATCGAGGTACAACTCGAATAAATATTCATTTATTCGGAGATTGGCTCAGATATTGAACGCCAGGCCTTAATAGTGATTCAGTGACTTATAGTCGCGATTCGTTGGAAATGCAATTTCGAGTCGACTATTGTCGACATTAGGAAATTCAGTCGAAATGCTTGACTGACCAGAAAAATGAGAAAATCAGATCTTCCGCTTAAATGCATTAAACGCTGTGTTCTCTGCAAATAAAATATAGTTCACATCGACTATGATTCGCATCAAAATACCAATCATTGACTGAATATTCACTCGTTTTCGCATAACGAAAGAATCGCATTTCTCTGACAGACTCTGGGTCTTAGTCTGGTCTTAGCTCGAGTCTAATTGCTCGCACAAACAGACGATTATGTGTTGCGATCACTGATCGAAATTAATTATTAGCGAACACAGACTTAATTCGGAACCACTTTTCAGGTCGAACTCTGGAAACGTTTCTGACTTATCCGATGCATCAGGTATTGACTCCGACTCTGTTAGCCATCTATTATTCATTGGCACTGATAATTGAATTGCATTCACCGTCTGACAGGTGCCGAGGTATATAATCACGTTACACGAGTTGCTCGCTCACACCCCTCACAATCACGTGGAGAGGAAGAGCCTGGAAAACGCGCGGATTAAACTCGAAGAACTTTCAAGGGTTAGCTCCAGTTTTCAATTTCAACTCAGCAAAAGTGAATCGATATCTTTAGACTGTTTTGGTTTCAGATTTCTTGTATTTGAGTTATTTTAATTGAACGTTTAGAATACAAGAGTAGCACAAATCAGAGCCGAGACGAGTGTTGCGAAAGTGTGCCAAACAGTCTGTGCGCGACTCCGAATCAGTTTAACAGAATTAACTAAATATCTTGACATAAGTGTTTTCAGGGGCAAAATATACAGTTTGTCTACTATGATACAATTTAAAATTAGGGCCATACATTGTAACTGATCAGGGTGGCTTATCGAGAAGGCTTGAACGAGGGAAGAGCTCATTGTCGGCATTTTAGAGTACATAATAAATGTTTGGCATAAAAAGTGCGCTTCAATTGGAGGAGTAATTAAAAAGTGTTCATTAGTTAGACATTAGATATGCGATAACTGAATGCGAAATTACTAATGACTGTTCGGGCAGTGGTTCGCCGTTTGATTCAATTTTTTCGAGAGTTAATGCACTTTTAGAAAATGGAATTTCTTATTCACTTCTCGAGAGTCAGTCACTAAACAAAATATAATTAATTTATAGTCCGTTAGTGTTTCTCATTGTATGCCACCAGTGATGGCCAGTCTTGAGGTCATCACTGCATTCTTGGCCGCATTCTTGAAGACAGACAACACAAAAATTTCTTAATTAAAATATCTCTTCAAATATTTGAGGCGGACTTTGATTTGTGCTACGAGCGAGGTATTTGCAGTGGAATGTGCTAGGTAGCATAGGTAGCATGAGCTGTAGTTCGATTGGACTGACCGTCACTGACGACAAGTGTATATTAATAATTGAATGACATTGTTGTTCAGCAAATGCACGACGAGGTCAGCGAAACGGAGAACATTCGCAACAATTTGGCGATCGAGAGGATAATCATCGGCGGATGCGATATATTGCTCGACGTGAACAACGTCTTCATCCGGAAAGGCAGTGTCATTCAGGTGTTGGGAACCGACAAACTCAAGTTCAACCGGACTCGGATCGGGTCGTTCAGAGGCGAGAAGGAGATCGTCCGCCAGTGCTATCTCTTCACTAATTACATGCTGTTATGCACCCGAACCTCAGGCGGCAAACTGACGCTCTTGGAAGTGAGTGACAGCTCCAAGAAGTTATTAATTAGAGCCATTAATTAGCGGCAGACTATCGAGTGCTTTGACTAACAAATGCCTGGCACTAAACAATTGCTAATGACCAGGGCATCGGCAAGATCCCGCTGTCGGAGGCCACACTCATCGAGGACCCGAACGAACAGTTCCAGTTCACGGTGGACGACGGCGGTGAGGCTATCTTGCGTTCACTTTCTTAGACACTGTCAGACAGTGCCAGAGCAGCACACACTCCAACACTCCAGGCCTTTGGCCGCAAGTCTTGTTGACTGCGAATAAGTCAAATCAATAATGAAAATTGTTTTTCGCTTCTCAGAGGGATCTCTTAGTTCAGCGTCGAGTCACTCGAGTGAATGCGGAACTGGTATACAACCGGCATCTGTCGGCCTCAGCACAGCTCAGCAGACTGGAGGCAAAGACTATGGAGGTCTCGATTTCAAACTCATCGTCGACTCCAAGTCCGGGCCGGCACACACTGTCCACCTAGTGGCGCCTACCATGCAAGAGAAGGCCGCGTGGACCTCGGACATCAGTCAGGTCTGACCTTCCCATCCCTTCCCGCTGTCCAATCTGTCCCGACGCTGATCAGCTGTCGGTCTGCCCACAACTCTGCTGGACATTTGTCGCGACGGTTGCAATATTATCTTGCTCTATTGCCATTTCATGACGAACCTAGCTCGTGTTCAGACTAGTGGTCACGAGCCCCGCATCGCACCGGTTGAGCACCGGCTGTGTCGACCCCTCGAAAGGCACTTTCCCTTAAGGCTCAGACGTCGTTCAGATTAGATCTGCTTTTAGTGGTGTTCTCAGAATTGAGTGTTTATTCGGCTATTTGTTATAAATTGGCTTTAATTGATAAATAATGTAAATATTTATGAAATGCTCGTCAAAGCGTTGACTGACATGACATTCGCTAAATATTTCCGAATTCGCTCAAAAATTCTGATTTGTTTTCAAAAATTTTATTTGTTTTCTCGTCTATTCTATTAATAACTCGTGAGTTATGCGCCAAACGCACGACTGACTCGCTTCTGGCCATTGGCCGCTGGCCTGCGCCCGAACACCACTGCCGGTCGCCTACTGGCCAGACAATGGTCTGGTCTGTCGAGGAGTGACATCATATGCGACCGAATGCATACACAAGTGTTGATTGTGTGGAAAGGGCTGGCATTGGCAGTGAGGTCTGCATCACAAGTTGTGGCGGAGAGTTGTGAGGGAGAGATGTGATGCAGAGTCTGTGTATTTTTGTATTTTGATTGCCTGTGAGAACCGATTCTATTTATATATAATCCATAGCAGGAAAACATGGTTTGCATGGTTCGCAACCCTATGCGACCAACGCATTGCCTGTGCAGTGCAAGACCAGTGCAATCGTGCAACTATTGTATTGATTTTTTAGTCTGACGCCACTATTCCCTGTCAGAGCCGTTCAGTGCCATTCATCCCAGCATTTTATCGAAATGAAGTATCTTTTCTTTTATTCGCTTTCCATGCGATGTACGGTTGCTATGAGTGTCAGAACCAGACTCGCAGACTGAGCCCACTAAGTCATTGGGAGCCCACTTCGCCACCCAAGACATCATCGCAGAGATCACCACATTATCCTCTATCCATCTGTTAAGCCAACCAATGGCAGTCCGCTCCCACTGACTCCCGCGCTTCAGAGCTCCGGATCAGACAAAATAGCTAATTGGAGTCCACACTTGTGGTTATCTCTCCTCACTTATACTTTATGAACGAATAAATTTCGATTCGATACTTGTTTTGCAAACAATGAGAGTCGTTGTCAGTCAGAGCAGTCAGAGGCGAGCCTTTGAGCATCTCTTGCAGACCCTGTGCTCTAAACGCCTCACAATTGCATACAAATGTTTGCCAGCAGTTCAACGAATTCAGTGTTAATAGAATCAAATTGTTAGCCAACCGTTGCGACCAATGCCTGTGTCTGTGAGCAGAGCCGCACTCGCGCTGACACCCGGTCTGGTGTCTTGAGTTATGTCCGTCTCCTCACTATCTGATGCCTTATGGCTCGCGTCTCACCCGTTGCCACATGAATATGGAAATCAGTGCAGAGTTAGTGAAGTG
>JAQGBE010001187.1:0-12232 GCA_034698225.1 Scheloribates latipes | reverse complement strand
AAAACTTTGGACACAATCACAGCTAAGAGTCTGACTGAAGATGACTACAAAGAACTGGTTCTCCTGAAGACAGTCTCCCGCGAAGACAGCGTTGGCTTCACTGTCGGCGGATTTTGCTCTTTGAACAAAAGAACCATGATAAGTATGAGTTGATGATGGACTCCGGTAGAGTCATCTTGATAAAATTCTCATTGCAGATTTTTTCATTCATACTGAACTACACAGTGATCTTGGTTCAGACTACAAGATAATCATATTTGCGAGTCATGAACAGAAATCAAACCAGCATCTCATTTCAATTATCAATGAGCTAGATCGAATAAAATGATGTATTTATTGATATAATGATGTAATGAATAAAATGATGTAATTACATCACATTCGAGCGGTTCTTTCGATTTTAGGATAATTTCGGTGTTATTTTAGTTATATAAAAGTTATTTTACATTAATTGTGTGATCCGAAAACCAACGGGTTTTAAATTATTAATCAGAATTAGAATAGAGATATTCAATTGAAATGAGATGTCCAGTGTATTTATGTCACTATCAAATGCTAAGACAAATATTTCATGTCAGAAAGTGATTTTAATTAAAATGTTAAAAATTTGAAATAAAATCATCAAAATAAACAGATATAGAGATAAGCTTATATCAAGGATGGCCAAGGGGGGGGGGAGTATAGCCAATATACTCTATTATAATATAATAATATAATACTATATTATAATATAAGCCTTATATATATGTTAGAGAATAAAGAGTTTAAAATATTAGCGTTTTGAAAATGTTCGTAGCGATTATATTTTGTGACGATATGTCCGATGACTCGATGGTTTGATTCATGTATTTGCAAGAGATGTAGATTATCAAATTTTATACAAGTTTATTAGGTTTCCATTGCATGAAACTTTCACAATTGACTCAGTTTGCATATGCATCATACAATTTGGAAAGTTTAATGCAATGGAGCTGATAATCTAAATTTATATCTCTTGCAAATACATGAGTCAAACCAGTGAATCATCGCACCTATCGTCCCACAATATTATCGCTACGAACATTTTCAAAACGCTAATATTTTAAGTTATTAATAACAAATCAGAATGAGATATAAAATTGGCTCCGATTATAATCGCTTAAAATGTTAAATATATGGTTCAAATAATAAGAAATACTTCACGTTCTTTGTCCAGTTTAAATCAAAATTTCATTACTAAATGAAATTAATTTTTTGTATGTAAGTCTGTCTTTCTGTCAATAATAATTTACCAAGAAAATCTCAAGCCACTATTGTTACTATCTACAACAAATGTTTGAAGCATTTGAAATGGAATATCGTTGAAAATGACCAGTGTTATTTGAAATTTTCAAGGTTTCATCCAATAATGACAAGCTCTCCTTAACGGACAAGTCTAGTAATTCTTAAACAATGTTTTCTGCTTATCAAATGAAATCGATATTTTCTCGAATGTGAAGAAAGTTATTGAATTTAATTCACAAACAGACAATCTCTATGACAACTGAAAGGTCAGACTAGGTCTGGCCTAACAGTTCGGGTCTTTGCAGACGACGGGTTGCCTCCACCAGTCAGTGGCCCAATTGGACAACACTGACGTCCGTCGATTCGGGGTTGTAGCGCCCGACGGGAGCACTCTTGAGTTCGGTCGGCTGGAGTACCGTCGGCTGACTTCTTGAGGTAACTCTCGATCAATGGACACTCGGGTTCAATTCTAAATTAACCACTTTTTTGAACAATTGATTACAAGAGATAAACGGCAAGAAAAGCACAACTGGTTAGCTCACAGTCCAAACCAAGACTGCCAGAGCTGAGCGCTCATCGCTCGCTCAGCCATGGCGTCGAGCACGTGGCCGACAGTGGCGCCATCTGTCCGACAGTGTCGGCTCACCGGTCGGCGAAACTCCGACATAGCAGTGTCACTGATATCATCAAATGGAAGATTTTACAAAACTTACAGTAAATTATCAATAGTTTAGAAAATAGTGAATCAATCAAAATTGATAAGAGTTAGGGAAAAGCACTCGACTGTGAGGTGAGGTGAGTGATGGTGTGGAAGGTTGCCGAGACTTGACATGTTCGGGTTCTGATGAATTCGGATTCCGAGATGTTCGGCATAAGCCCATGTCAGGACACCGATACTGTCAGACCTCACATTATCAGCGGTAGCCTAGGTTCGGAGAACTGACAATAACAGACCTTTCACAACTATTGACTGTTCGATACCTGTAAGAAAAGGTGTTCCGAGAAACAAATGTCCAGAAGTGAGGCCATTAGTGTATTGATTCACACGTTGATTGAAACGCCAACTGATTCTCTCCGAAGAAATACCTCACAAATGCCAAGAATGTTCAAATCGATTCAAATCACAAACAGAATTAATTCAAAATGGTTTTACTAATTCAAATGAAAGACCATTTAAATGTCAATATTGAAGTGAATATCTCAAAATGAAATCACGTTTGACTGAACATCAAAAGAGAGTTCATCTCAATATCCGTCGATTCACTTGCGATCAAATCGATTGCAATAAAACATTTGAAATTAACGCTAATTTGATTCGACACAAAGCCTCGCATTCGACAGAACGACTGTTTGTTAGTCAATATTGTAACAAAAAAAATCGATTCCAATCTAATTCTAATATCTTATTTCATAGAAAAATGATACAGACTCTCCGTTCTGGAAGTTAGAAGTCTTTGTCTGTGGAGTCCAATTCGAGGGCTAAATGAGTGGACACCGCATGAGTTGTGCCGTCAATAGACAGGTACAGTTCAGCGTCGGTTTAGCCAGATTGTGGGGGTTGCAAGAATAATCTGGCTAAACCGAATTCTGGTTATACCGGAAAAAGGTATATTTCCTTTTATGATTGATCTAGTAGCATTCTTAGGTCTGGTTTTCAAACAATTTTCATGGGACATATTTACAATAGCTGTTTAATAGATAAATTTGGTGTATTTGGTCAGGAAAATGAAGATCGATTCAATAGAATTAAAGCAAAACCCGGTATAAGTCGTGAAATTTCATGCATTATAAGCAGACCTGTGATTTATTGGAATGAATATAAAATGAAATTTATATACAGTTCGTGTCATAAATATATACACTTTTTCAAATACATTATTAATACAAAACAAATTGATTATAATTAGAGAAAATATATTTTTTAAGATTATCAGGTGAAAGAGATGTTCTTCTGTCTGAAAGAATTTCTTTGTATTTTGAAAATGATCTTTCAACTGGAGCGGAAGTGATGGGCGCATACATAAGATTCGGATTCGGTAATTTCTGAGTATAAATTTCGAAATCTGTGTTGTTGTCAATCATTTCATTGAAATCTTCAAGGTATTCACCTTGCAAATTTCGCTTGAATTTTCGATAAATTGATAGCGAGTCAGGAATGGATAGGTTTTCGCCTTGTATTTCATCAATTATATTCGGGAGATTTTCAAATTCTGTAATAGCCATCAATTGATTTATAAATTCACCATCTAGCACAATTTGCCGCAATTCTTCTAATGCCTTGGAATTGTCATCTGATGTGATGATGTAGTCCTTCACTTTCTCGTAATTGTTGTGATAATAAATTGCCGTTCGAATCCAAGTTCCCCAGCGGGTGATTACCGGCTTTGGTGGAAGTGGTAGTTTTGTTTTCACTCTGTAGAGACTCACTCTTTTGTGAGAAAATTTGTGATATGCCTTCATTTTTGCAATAAATGAGTCTAATTTCAAGTGATTTTCTCTGATTTTTTCGCAAATTCGATGCATTGCATGAGCTAAACAAGTAACTGAAGTCATATTCTTGTACTCATCTTTGAGATTACGAACTGCTCTTTTCATAGAACGCGCTGCATCGGTGACACAGTGCACTATTTGATTGGCTTTGATGCCATTCTCTCGAATAACTTTTTTAACGGCATTACTCACAGTTTCAGCTTTAGAATTATCGATGAAAATAGTGTCCAAAAGGAATGGTTTGCTTGGTTGACCATTCAAAATTCCAACCATTATATTGAGAACTAATCTTTGTTCTCTATCAGTTGTTTCGTCGATAATAATACATAATTGGTTTCCACCAATTTTGCACAAAACATTGTTTTTAATTTGGGCAAAACTTTTGTCGACATAATTCTTACGTAATGTGTTGGCTTTAGGGATGTTTTCGTTACACCATCTGAACAAAAAGTCGTGAATCACTTGATTGTCCACTTTTTGAATTGGAATATTAGCGGCAATCAGTGCAGTGGTCAACTCTTGGGCAAAATCCTTTTTTGAATTTGGTTTCACAGCCATAACTGACAGATTTTCACTCGATTTTCTCTTATTCGAATAGTTTTTAACGTGTTTTAAATGGTGGTCACTCGTCACATGTGCATTAAAAAACGTTTCCCAGTGTTTGTGATCGCAACTGATGAACTGTTGACACGCGAGGCACTTGAGTTTGTTCTGATGAATACAGAAATTGTCATCTCTTTCGCACAAAACTAACATTTTCTTAATTAACTCGATGTCCGCTTTAGGTTTGACCACATCTTCAGCACAAAAATTCAAAAAAACTTCATTGAAAGTATTTCTTTTTTCACTCATTTTTAAAATTTAAATAAAACACTATTTAAAATCGTTTGTTTTGATTGAGATTTGATTTTTGAGTAAACGTTTGATTGCATTCATTGCACACAAATTGTCTTATATTCAAATGTATATCAATGTGTCGATTGAGATAACTTTCATAATTAGCACTGAACCGACATTTCGGTCAAAAACTGTTAAATTGTTTATTATTATTCACTTTGTCTTCACTTATGTCTAAAGCACTACATTGACCACTAAGTCTACACCATTTATCTAGATTATTTAATGACGAACTTTTATTCACATAAATTAAATGATTTTTAACATAAAACGAGTTGTTAATCACTTTACTGAATTAAAGCACAATTAAAACACATTAAACACGAGTTTACTTTCGAGTGTCACTCGTGTTCACTCGCACTCACAACTGAACCACTGGTATCATGTGATGCGAGTCAGTGCTTATCTATGCATTCCAAAGGCTTAAGATATCGTCACTACCTGTATAGCTCTTTTATTTGCATTAAAGCTCTAATTCATTCCAATAAATCACAGGTCTGATTATAAGTCGTGACTTTTAATAAGTTCACCAACTGCTCTTTTTTCCAGAAATAAGTTAAAAACACCGTGATATTTAATTCACTTATTATCTGTAAATAGCTAATGAGAATGCATTAGAATTAGTTTAGTTCTATAGATTTGTTGATTATTTGATCAAGATTTAGAATAAATTGGACAAATCAGTTGATTGATGCATTTTTTTGTGGCTAAATAGCCGACCCCTATTCAGGTGAACCCCGATATAAATAGATGAATTTGTCCGCACCGAACATTCTCTTATTGCGGGTTCCGATTGTATAAATGTAGTGCTAAATATTTTTCAATCTGGTTATATCGAAAGCATTAACTCAATGGCAGTGTCAGACCCAATAGTCTGGTTATACCGAGTTTCTGGTAAAACCGAATCTGGTTATACCGAGCGCTCTAATAATGCTAAGCCTCCATAGGAGCGGTCGGTGCTTTCAAATAGTCTGGCTAAACCGAGTTTCTGGCTAAACCGCGTCTGGCAAAACCGACGCTGAACTGTATAACTGGTTTTGGTGTCAAGTCTACTGATATTCACCAAAATAGAGAGATTCATAAAAATAGTGTCCAATAATATCCTTTCAATTTTGGGGACAATATGTGAACCGGTTTTATAATCCTTTATTCGTAAGAAGTGAAACATTTGTGCATTGAATAGAAGTCAACCATTAGTTGGATATAAACACGTGTTTTGATCGACAATTCAATTGATTTTGTCTTTTGAAATGAGTTCCGATTCTAAGGAAAGTGTTTTCGTTAATAAATTGATGTTTTTAACGAATATCAAACAAACGAATGATTTATTGTTCAACACTTTGGAAATGTTCACAAATAGTGAAAAACATCGGTTTTCGAGTGAAATCAATTATAATTTTGTCCAAATGTGTAGAATAAATGAAACAATGATTAAAACAGAAATCAAATCTAATAAACAATTCAACTGTTTTTGGCCCAAATGTAGGTTCAGTGCTAATTATGGAAATAATCTCAATCAACACATTGATATGCATTTGAATAGAAGTGAATTTGTGTGCAATGAATGCAATAAAGCATTCATTCAAAAATCTCAACTCAATCGACACAAACAATCGATTCATTCAAATGAAAGACCGTTTGTCTGTTCTATCAATGAATGTCGAAAGAGATTCAAAACTAAAACACATCTCAATCTTCACAAACTGATTCATTGCAATGAAAAGTCATTCAAATGTGATTTCAATAATTGTGATTTCAATTGTCGACAAAAGTCTGTCTTAATTGCACACAAAAATCGAATTCATTTACGACTCAAACCTCACAAATGTTTTCACAACAATTGCAACAAAACATTCGTCACTTCAGATGAACTCAAAGAACACATTCGTTACAAACATTCAAACGAAAGACCTTTTCTTTGCTCAATAAACGGCTGCGAAATGGCATTCAAGACATCAACGAATCGAAATTGTCATCAAAAACGTATCCATCGATTAAAATAGATTTCTAACATAATATTAATAATATTGATTGTATAATTCATTTTTATTTAATGTTTGTTTCAATATTTTATTCATAAAATGAGAATCACTACAAATAAATACCGATTAAATTTATATTCTGGTAAATTTTCAAAGAGCAGAATTTAACATTCAAGTTTAAAATTAACACCTTGATACTTAATCGAATTGCATAGTCGGCTCTTCTGGCACTTCAAATTTTCTTGGAAACGTCTTGACGTCTTAACAAACTTGTTCAAATCATAATTAATTGTGATCACAACAACAAACTTTACATTAATTTCTTGGAAAGTTTGCGTTAATTGTTTATCAGTAATATTTATTGATGCTCAAAACTGGCACTTTGTGCCTGTATGGATTTTGGGCTTGTTTGAAAGTGAACATAGTTTATGTTAGCAAGATGAAACTCTTACTCTGTCTGTTGCTGTTTATACATTCAAATATATATATTCAAATAAAATTTTCCAAATCTATTTGTCATTTCAAAAGTTGATATAAGATACGTCAATTGGGCAAGTATCATGTAAGAATAGTAGCCTCTAATGTTCGCCTCTAGTAATATTTTGTTTGTCAATATGTCATTCAAATATAATACGGCTTGCAATCGTCAAAATATGGGTAACTTTGAATCAAGGTTTCCACCTAGACAGATTATCAAGGTGCAAAGATAGAAATACTGCCATGTTGCATTATCATGCGACAAGGGAAAATGAGAATTTTGCAAGAATAGATAAAATAGAATACTAATCCACACTGGTTTATCATTAAATAAACCAGTTTTCTATTTCAACTGCTCTTGGTCTAATCTTGTTGCTAATCATGGCATGTTGCATGATTCTCACCCATTCTATTTGAACAATCTAAGTTCGATATAATGACTTCGCATATAATGCAATGCAAAGTCACTAATTTTCCAGTGATCGTGCAAAATGTTGGCCAAGTTGTTGATCGTGTTGTCCATTGCGTTGTCAGACATACAATGTCTGGACGTGAAGACCAGTTCGGGTACTGTGAGAGGACTGGCCGTCACTGCACTCAATAAGACAGTCAACCAATATCTGAATATACCGTTCGCTGAGCCGCCGGTCAGGTTCGCCAAACCAGTGGCCAAAAAGCCTGTTTCGGTATTCATTCGGAGCCAGCATATTGTTAGCCAGGACTAACCATGTTGCTATTTTCTCAGGGTATTATCGACGGCACACAACTGGGGAAATCCTGTTTCCAAAATGAGCCCAACCCTAACGGAGGTCTACCTCTTGATCAGAGCGAAGACTGTCTGGTACTGAACGTGTGGTCGCCCGCGACGGCCAACTCATCCGCCCTGAAGCCGGTGATGGTCTGGATATATGGCGGAAGTTTCACTTCGGGCTCTATTAGTCTGGTCACATATAACGGCTCACTTCTGGCCGCACACGACGTGGTCATAGTTGCGGCCAACTATAGACTGGGAATGTTTGGCTGGCTTTACATCGACGACCAGAACTCTAACCAAGGCTTCTATGACCAGCTCCTGGCTCTCCAATGGGTGTGTTATTCAATTGTAGCATGGTGAAGCAATCTAGTTAACCTTGTCGTCATCATAGGTGAGAGATAACATCAAGGCGTTCGGTGGTGACCCCTCACAGGTCACTCTGTTCGGCGAGAGTGCCGGCAGTTTTTCCGTTTCCGGTCACATACTGTCGCCGCTGTCAAGAGGTCTGTTCCATAAGGCCATACTGGAGAGCGGGGCCATCATGTGGGACAAGACGGCCACCAAGTTGACCAAAACTGAAGAGGAACAAGAGTCCCGAACAATGGCCAAACACTTCAACTGTTCGGGTGACCAGTGGGTCGACTGTCTGCGCAAAGTGGACGCACAGGCGCTCAGTAAGTACTACGACCTGTGGGTTCATCCGGTGCTGGACACGGAGTTCCTGCCGATGAGCGCTCAGGACGCGTTCAAATCGCACAACTATAGCACAGGTAGGCCAACATGACCAAGGTAGACACTAGCGAGACAACTTTGACCATCATTATCACTGACCAGAGGTGGACATAATGGCCGGTGTGATGCGCAACGAGGGCTCACTCCTCGCACATCTGAATTTCCCGGTGACCGACAACATGACAACTGTTGACCAGTTCCGAGACGCGGTACGCAAAGTGAGAGACCCGGATGTGATTGTGCAGAACATCACAGACTTCTATCTGAAAAACGTCAACCAAAGCGATGGTTTGGCCATTCGTAAGGCGTTTTGGGACTTCTACGGCGATGTCCACATCACTTGTCCGACGTATGTCTTCGCCAAACGGCTGGCACAGGAGTCCAAGCAGAAGGAGGTCCTGTTCTACGAGTGGACACACCCGGCGGCCTTCCTCGGCCAGTTGCTCGGCTGCAACAAGGACATGGGCGTCTGCCACGCCTCTGACCTCGAGTACGTCTTCGGGCTCAGTGTTATCTTTGGTATGCCCGACAAGCAGTTCAGCTTGGACATCATGGACATGTGGACCAATTTCGCCAAGAATAAGTTAGCTAAAACAATCTAGATGAGCAATTCATGGGAAATGTGCCTTGTTTCAACTAGGAAACCATTGGATAGCCATGCTTGGCCTCGTTTGCTGGATGACAAGTCACCAAGTACAACCAGTATTAGGGAATTGAACCCGGATAGTTACAAGATACTCGACAATCTGTTCAAGGAAACTTGCGATGGCTTTTGGCATGATTATTTCTTGTGAATCTAAATAAAAAATGCCACTTCCTGATTGAATTCCAAACAATAGTTCAACTAGTGCGTTTTATTCTTGATAAAAATGACAAATATCTAACGGATTTTCAAATTGATCTTGTTGAATTTGGACAATTTGAACAATATTTGTTGTTAAACTGTTATTTTTAATGGGCGTTTGTGTCGATCAATTGGCCAGGATGTTGACTGGCGACAAGTAGACATGAAAATAGCAAGTTAAACATGGAATATAGGCTGACCTAACCTTGTTCACTATTGTTTGTTCCCCTTTCGGGCCGTCATTTGTGTTGTGAACCGATTGTTGTTTTCAATGCAAACACATTTGAAGAGGTGTTTGTGTTTGAGTCGATGTCTGTTTAAACGCAAACCAAATATCAATACAAATACAAAGTATTTTCATATAAAAGCCGATCAGAAGTCTACTGGCAATCAGTTACCACTCCATAAGACTGTTGTCGATCACCACAAGAGACCAATCGCTATGTCTTCGTCCGAATATATTTACACCAATGACACGCCGGGTTTGTACGAGTTTTGGGCCCTTTTTATGCGCTTTAAAGCGCTCGCAGTGTATAAGAATGGCCCAAATGTTTGTTATCGGCCGCACATAGATTAAAAACCTTGTTAATTTCAATTACAATTCCGGATCCAATTAGTGGTCAAACTGGATGTCACCGAAGCCTTCAAGGGATTGACCAAAGATGAACAGCTGTACGCTCACTATCTGTCGAAGGCCTCGTGGTTTGGCTCTTTGATTGTCTTCTTCCAGGTCTGGTTGTGCTCACACTTTGCCATCAAATTCATTGATCATTGATATTCTTCCGCAGACTTCAGTGGAATCGCCGCTCATTTTCACCTTTTTTCACCGAATCCTTAAAAAGCAATCGTTGGCTGAGTTGAGACAATTGGCGCCAGAATTGGATGAAAATGAGTGGAAAGTAATGACAATTAGTTTTGACAGTGAATACAATTGTTTTGATTTCAGGCACTTTTAGTCTATTTGTCGGCCTTTTTGGCCAATACTGGCAATTATCGGGGTTTCGGTGACCAGAAGTTTGTGCCCGATTTGCCGAAGAATAAGTTGGAACAGTTGGTGACAAAGACTAAGGCCTTCAATGATGACAAGCAAGAGATGGCTTTCATTTGGGACCAGATTAAGGACAGAATCTATTCACTCGAGAAGAGCGAACTGATTCTTGGCTTTCCTCCAAATGTAACTATAGATGATAGCTATAACGAACTGGTCATCATATTATTTGTTTATATAGGGAATCACCACTTATTTCTCGAAGAACTGCACTGAAGAGGACTCAAAACTCGTCAAACAATGGCTCGAATTGAATGTAATTAGCAGTGAATTAATTGTGATTTAAATTGACTCAAAACTAATGATTCAATTAGAAAATCGATGCCTACAATACCCGAGTGTTCAAAGATGCCGAACGAAAGACGTTTGAGATCAGAATGGCTTCAGTGCTGACCAATGAGGACACAGAAGAGAGCGCTTATCTGCGAGTGGACCCCAAGAATGAAGAGTTCGGTGGCTATCAGTTTGTTATCACTCGAGGCGACTATTCAGGGCTACTCAGGCTTTGCGACAAATATCTGGTTTTGGCAGAAAAAAGTGCGCGAAATGAAACCGAACAGAAAATGATTGCCGAATACCGAAAACACTTCTTCACCGGAAACCTCGAATATCACAAAGAGGGCTCAAGACATTGGATCAAAGACAAGGGACCAATCATTGAGACCTATTTGGGTTTCATCGAAACCTATAGAGACCCGGCCGGACTGCGGGCCGAGTTTAGGGGTCTGTTACCACCGAATGTCTAATTCTTTTGCAATGAGTGGTTATCTTCTCTGACTATAGGCTTCGTGTCTGTGGTTAACAAAGAGATGTCCGAAAAGTTCAATACTCTTGTCGAAGTCGCCGAAAATATGGTACCTCTGCTTCCGTGGCCAAAGGAATTCGAGAAGAATGTGTTCCTTCGACCCGACTTCACATCGCTGGATGTACTGACCTTTGCCGGGTCGAGAATACCCGCCGGAATTAATATTCCGAATTATGACGAGATCAGACAAAACGATGGCTTCAAGAATGTCAGTCTCGGAAATGTCATCAACGGTTCGCTCGTCGACCCCAAGAGACTCAACTTCTTGAGCCAAGAAGACTCAGACCTGTCCAACAAGTATATGATTCCCAGTTTCGAGGTTCAGGTCGGTCTGCACGAGCTCTTGGGTCACGGCTCTGGCAAACTGCTGCAGGAGGACGACAAGGGTCAGCTCAACTTTGACCCCAAGACCACTATATCGCCGCTGACCGGACAGCCAGTGACCAAATGGTATAAGTCTGGTCAGAGCTGGGGCTCAGTGTTCACTTTGCTGGCGTCGGCTTACGAGGAATGTCGAGCGGAGTGCGTCGGTCTCCACCTTTGTCTGGAGCCGAAAGTTCTGGACATATTTGGCCACAAAGACAAACAAGAAGCCGATGACGTGGTGTTTGTCAATTGGTTGTTGATGGTTCAGATGGGTCTGGAGGGCTTGAAGATGTATAGTCCCGAGTCCAATAGCTGGAACCAGGCCCACAGTCAGGCCCGATATGTGATTATGCGAGTCCTGTTGCGAGCCGTTCCCGAAATGGTGTCCTTGCGATACATCAAAGCTGAAGACAGCGAAGACGGCAAAGAAGACGTGCGAATCGACTTCAAGAAGGACTTGGATTTGATCAGAACTCGAGGCAAACAAACGATCGGTCACTTCCTTCTGCAACTCCAGGTCTTCAAGAGTTGTGCCGACATCGCCGCCGGCGCCGAACTCTTCAACGAGTTGTCC
>JAQGBE010001186.1:0-12238 GCA_034698225.1 Scheloribates latipes | reverse complement strand
CAGTTTAGTGAAGTAACCAATATAGTGAAGTAAACCTCCGGTCAAAGTCTACTTCACCCAATCGATAATTTTCTGTAATAGATCATTGGCCACAAACTTGATCGCCGCCGCACTGATATCTAGTGTCGCAAATGGCAATCAATAAATTCAAAATTCTGTTGGCATTCAAATGTGAATTCTATATATGAATTGAATTCTATTATCGATATAATCGAACATTTGTTATCTGCAACAATCCATAGAATAAGGGCACAAATTAGGCTCTTAGTCAAGTTTGCTATATTGTATTTGCTTAATAATGTGCTAATTGATTGCAAATATTGAAGAGTTGTTGCATTCATCGCTATATTCTACATCTTGTTGAATTGCGAAAGTCAGCTTGCTTGAAGCATAATTTTCATTCAAATTAACCTTTGGAGCCAATTAAGCAAATGATAATCTGATTGATTTGGAAACGACCTTGCATAATTATCATATCACGTCTATAACTAAAATAAGATTTATTAATCAATCAAATCAATAAAATTTTCAGATCTCGTGAGAAGCGCCGGATATCGGATATGGTATTAGAGGCCCGGGTTATTGAGCTGACCCGTGAGAACTCGGTTCTGAGAGCAGAACTCTATGCTATAAAAGACAAGTTCGGATTACCGCACACTCAGGTAAGTAGTGGTCAACGCTTTGCTTACTATAATCAATCAAACAGTCAATTATTGGTAAGTCATTAGAAATGATTTACACACTTATCACGACATCAAAAGTACATCACATTGTAGAGTGTACACTGTACATGGTGCAATGGTGCAATGGTGCAATGTAATGGTCTGCTCTGACTCCCACTCTGAGTCAAAATAATTTCATGTGTGCATCAAATTCTGTTCGCATTTTTAAGCCACTCCAATCCAAAAATAGATACTCCGCTAACCCTAACCCTGAGCCACTTGACATGAGACCAATACTGTCAGACAAACGACCTTTCTCACTCTCACTATCACTATCACTATCACTATCACTCTCACTATCACTATCACTCTCACTCTCACTCTCAGATGACAAGAATGTGATGCACTCTTTCATTCCAACTTTAATGTTCCAAATAAGAAAAACATAAGTCCTTCAGTGCTATACGAGTAAAAGGGTCTGAATGGAGAGCATAATTAGTAATTAGAACGATAATCTGAATTAGCTAGATATTATGTTAATACATTACAAACATTACGCATTGTCATCTAGGCAAAATATCAATGCAATGATCGATTGATTAATTAATTTGGAAAGCAATTTGATTAATTTTCAAAGAATGTAATCCTAACAAGACTGACCATTGTCATTGTCGTTGTCATTGTCATCAATCGAAGGCATTCGTGGACAGCGATGGTCTGCCTATTTCCATAGATAACCCAAACAGAGGCAGAAGAACTAGACTGCTGTCCAATATGGTGGTCACAAACAACAGTAAGTCTCTTATTACTAGTTAATAGTTAATCAGCGCATTTCCAACCGACCCGAAGGCGAACTGAACTCGAGCGGCAATTCGACCACAAGTTATGTCTCTTCGTCGTCATCGCCCACATCGCAGTCGTCGTCCTCATCGGAACCACTGGTGACAACTCCAACGTTGCCGCCCAACCTGTCATCGCTGACATACTCACCGCCGTGTCTGACGACCACAGAGACGGTGTGTTGCGGTCCGAACGTGGGTCCGATGTGTCCGATGGCCACTTCGGTGAGCACAGCGACGCTGCCCTTCAAACTGCGCCATAAGGCCAAGAACAACAACAACGACAGCGACTCCGGCAGCGACTCGTGCGCTCACATCTTGACGGACATCACATCCAACCAGAGTGTGATCAACAACACGAACAGCAACTTCAGCGACAATTCCAGTCCCAACGGCACTAACAATAGTGCCATAACTGACGCGATGCTGAAGTCGGAGAACTATGCGCTCAGAAGTGAACTCCAAAGACTGGCCACAGAAGTCGCGTCACTCAAGAATGTGCTAGTTTTCAGCCCAACACAGCCCGGTCTCAAAGGCCTCTCTGCCAACGATAGCCTTTCTAGTAATCCATATCAAGAGGACAGCCGATCGGAGTCGCCCTTAACCAGCCTTAAGAGCGATCAGAAAGACGCGATTAACGGATCAAACATTTTGACGAACGAAACCCAATCCCATTGAAGACATCCATAAAGACGTTTCGATCGCAGACTAACACTTGATTTGTCGGATCGAGTGTCGGACTCATAGCTCGACAAAAGTTAACTTACATTAGATTTTACACCAAATAATTGAACATAACTTTAGCTCTCATTAGAAATTTCTATAAACCATAAGTTAATTAAATCGTTGCAAACGTTAGAACTAAAGACAAAATGGAAGACCCGGTTGAAAGTTGGCCGAACGGATAGGCGATAGTTCACTGTTCCGTCTTCTCGTCGAAAGTCCTCACATAAGACAACATTGTATTTATTTATCCCAACTTTCCTCTATTTAAAAGTCCCTCGATTCCAATATTTTCTACCAATACCAGTGTGAATAGTGTCGCGTGTCACGCATCATGATAATATTATACCATGCTAGTTCATCCAGAACTCACCCTCTCGTCGGCCACTGGTCACCGCTCACATTCGGCCATCTCTTGACCTGAATTCCGCACTAAAACCAATCAATTGATTAATATTGAGATCTGTTTTGTCGAACTCGTGTTCACGAGTTTTGTCTATCAATTAATTCAAAAGTCGATTAACAAAAATCAAAATCTTTTGAGAAATCATTCAAAACCAGAGTTTTTAATGGATTATATATTTTTGCATTTTTTGCGACATTTTTTCAAATTTGGATCAAATTTAGTGGAAATTGTGATTATATTTGTATTGACTATCGTTGGTCGCGAACAACGACCGCTTCTTTTGGACGACTAGTGATAAACGCCTTACTATTGTTGTAATGTTTTGTTTTGTTTGCGAGTTGTTTAATAAAACTGTTATAATCTGTTATTAACTGAAACTAAATTAAAATTCACTTTTATATCAAACAAATTCTGATTAATTGATATCGTTTTCCGTTAGTTCCGTACAAATTGATAATCTTTGGCGACAAATGACAGCAAATGATGGCGTTTTGATATACAAAAGAGTAATTTGTTTATTATTCGAGGTAATCATCGAAAGGCATATGTATTGAAGTGTTTTCGTGAACGCAAGGATGCAATGAATCGGAGATATAATCGATTTAGCGCTCACTCTCTCCCAACTATTGCCAGCTCTATAGCAACCGAACGTTGCGTAACGTCTACACTCAAAGCAAGTTATCAACATTTTCACAAATATTTGCACCTTTTTTGGCGATAATGCTTTCAATCATTTATGGCTGATATTAAATAATATTTTTAACATAAATATTAGTCAAGGGTATGATTCTAAATATTATTCATACTGTTGAATAATATTCAAAATCAAATGTTATTTTAAGAACAATTTGCTTGGATTTAATTCATATTTTAATAAACAATAATAAATAGATTATATTATTATTTTTAGTAAAAACACCTGAATTGAAGTGTGTTGGGACAATTTTATATCAAGTGATTGATTGCAAGGTAAAGCGCTTTTTTACTTGAGGAAATTAAACTATTTTATTAATTTCCTCTCATTCTATATGTATTGTTATTACTAATAACTTATTAACCAATGATTAATTTAAAATTTTATTTGTGTTTTATTTGGTGGGGTTTCTCATTCTAGCTCTGGCTTAAAAATGAGTCAAACTATCATGATAAACTTTGATAATGCAGTTGTTTATAAGCATCCCGTTAATGAGGATCAATTAAATTATTTATTAATCAATTTAATTAAATATTTATATAATTATATGGTAGCAATCAATAGTGATGTCCGTTTCTCCACTCAAAATTTCACCCCTGATATGACCTATTTTTCATTTGAGTGAAAACTATTCACTAGTTTTCAGTCCAAAATTGTTGATCCAATTGGTGAAGGTGTCCAACACTATCACGAGTATAATCACTCAAACAAAGACAAATCAGATGCAGAGATAGCGAAGTGATTGCGCCGAATGGCCAGATCTGATGCAATGAGAGGACTGGACAGTGAGAGTGTGTGAGAGTGTGTGCGACCGTATCTCCAGTATCGCCAGCATTGCTCTGCACATCATTACTGGCTCTGCATTTCTCTCCACTGCTGTAACCGACTGTGAATTTCCTCGATTTCCAGGAATCGCATAGAATTCCGGATTAAGTGGGACTGGCTTTCAGTGGTTCAGCGCTGGCAGTGCTCTGCTCTGAGAGAGCGCTGAGCGCTTCAAAACATCAGTTCTTGGAATTGAAGTCAAACCAGAGATAGAACTGAACCGAAGAGAAGTGAAAGCAATGCTTCAAAAGCATTCAAAAGCATTAAATTGTGAATAAAAAGTTTATTTCAAACAATTTTGGCCCAAATGTAAGTAATTTTGCGTTCATTTCGATTCACATATTATTTGATTAGTATTTGTCAAAACACGACTCGCATTGTAGACCAGGAGTGGACACAAAACTGTTGTCTAACTATTGTTTAGCTCCGATTCAGCACTCAATCAGATGTGCTATTGATTTAGGACCGGCTGAGCGACCATATCGTCCATACGGTAGTGCTGTGCAGTGCTGTGCAATGGCTGAGCGCCAGTGCCGTCAGTGCCGTCACCACTACCACTATCTCCAGCTCTGCCTCTACCACAACCACTATCTCTATCTCTGACAGTGATCTCGTTTGTCGCGGCATTGAGTGTCGGTGTCATCGCCACCGTTGCCGTTACCCCACCGCCAGTCCGGTCACCAGCACTGCCGCCAATCCGTTCCTCTTTTACCCATTGATTAGTTGAATCGCTTTCAGTGAATGACATCTGAATTAATCGGAACTCGAATTGTTGTCAAACTTATTGACAGTAAATGTCAGCGCTTTTAATGAATTGTTTTGTCCTTCAAATCGTGTTTTGAGTCAAATGCGTCTCAACTCTAATATTGAGTCTAAAAATTATAAAACCTATTAATTGTTTGTTGTGTTTGGCGTCGTCTCAGAACTTGATCTGAAGCTCACTTTCGGTCGACTGTCTGGTCCGTAGTCTAGAAGAGTGGCAGCGATGGCTGTTTGGGGGCGCCTCCAGGACCTGCCCCAAGAGGCCCAACAACAGGTGCACATGGCTTACGGCGATCAGTTCCCGATCGAGATCAGGGGCGCGTTGGCCGAGTGGATCGAAGAGAAGCCGTGGCGCGAACTCGACCCGGACAACCCGCAGCACGAGTCGTACGCGCACAGTCTGGTCATGGCCATGATCCAGGAAATCGAAGCCAAAGCCACCGCCGAAGAGAACTTCGTTATGAAATTCAAGTTAACCCAAGAGGCCAACAAATTCAGACAACACTACGCACACAACCCGTTCATCTTGGTCAAGATCGTCAAGCATTGCCTCAATGTCGAGTCGAAGGTGATCCAGCAGTCGCAGAACGTAAGTCACACCACACTCGAGGACAATGCGCTGACCACTGACCCGACTGATTGCCGATTGCAGTACTTGAATATCAC
This sequence comes from Scheloribates latipes, assembly GCA_034698225.1. Classification (NCBI taxonomy): domain Eukaryota; kingdom Metazoa; phylum Arthropoda; class Arachnida; order Sarcoptiformes; family Scheloribatidae; genus Scheloribates; species Scheloribates pallidulus. Next base: position 6,661 of record JAQGBE010001186.1, on the reverse strand, counting down.
AAACCATGAAACCAAGCCATTGATAAGAGACCCGCAACAAGAGATCACTCAACTGATGGAAGGCATGAGGAAGCAGACGATGGACACTGAGGAGGAGCTGCGCCGCATGCAGCAGGACCAGGAACAGTTCATCATCCAGTTCCAGGAGAAACAGAAGAGACAAATGGCGATCCAGCAGTTGAATTGCCAACAGAACCAAAGCATCGAAGTAATCAACAAATTGCTGAAAGAGAGCGAATCTCTCAACAATGAACTCAAGTACAGAGCCCAACAACTTCTTCAGAAGCGAATGGCTCTCATCCAAAGACACACCGAAACCCTGACAGAACTGCAGGCTCTCCAGCAACGAGTCCTCGACGACGAACTCATTCATTGGAAACGCGCCCAACAGTTGAGCGGAAATGGAATACCTTTTGACAACAACTTGGATCAGATTCAGGAGTGGTGCGAAGTGCTGGCCGAAGTGATTTGGGCCAACCGACAGCAGATGAAGCGCATCGCTGACATGTGCCAGCAGTTGCCGCTCGACTCCAACGGCTACACCGATCAGCTGCAGAACCTGACCAAACAGATCACGAACCTCTTGTCCAATCTGGTGACCAGCACTTTCATCATTGAGAAACAGCCGCCGCAAGTGATGAAAACCAATACTCGATTCACATCCACTGTCAGACTACTGGTCGGCGGCAAACTCAACGTCAATATGACTCCGCCACAGGTGAAGGTGACCATCATCAGCGAGGCACAGGCCAACGCCATGCTCAAGAACGACAAGGTCTCCACCGGTGACTACAGCGGAGAGATCCTCAACAACAGCGGCACAATGGAGTACCACTCGGCCAGTCGCCAGTTGTCCGTCAATTTCCGAAACATGCAGTTAAGGAAAATCAAAAGGGCGGAGAAGAAGGGCACCGAATCGGTTATGGACGAGAAGTTCTCGCTTTTGTTCCAATCGCAGTTCAAGGTTGGCGGCGGAGAACTGGTCTTTCAAGTTTGGGTATGTCTTCTGTCATCCGATCGATTGGTCTGACACATCTAATTGTGAATGTCTTCTGTTCGCAGACACTCTCATTGCCAGTTGTGGTCATCGTCCACGGCAACCAAGAGCCGCACGCGTGGGCAACTGTCACCTGGGATAACGCGTTCGCTGCACCGGTCAGTTGTCTTCTATTGATTTGGTTATTGTCTTATCCATAACATGATCAATCGGCCGAACACAGGGCAGAACGCCGTTCACCGTTCCCGACAAAGTTCCGTTCCGAGACGTGGGTGAGGTCCTCAGTCAGAAGGTTAAGGCTGCGGTTGGCCGCGGTCTGAGCGAAGACAATCTCCGATTCTTAGCGGGCAAAGCATTTCGTAACCCGAATCTGCAGGACTGGCCCAACCAACTGCTCAGTTGGTCGTTGTTCAGCAAAGAGCCTCTGCCCGACCGAAACTTCACATTTTGGGAGTGGTTTTACGCTATTCTCAAAGTAACGCGCGAACACTTGCGCGGCCTCTGGAATGACTGCTCGATTATGGGCTTCGTGTGGCGCCGATCGGCCGAAGAAATGCTGTCCAAGCGGTCGAGCGGAACCTTTCTGTTGAGATACAGTGACTCGGAGTTAGGCGGCGTGACCGTGGCCTGGATCGCCGAGGGCCAGGAGGGCAACGAGACCTATATGTTGCAGCCGTTCACGTCCCGCGACTTCCAGATCAGAGGACTCGCCGATCGCATCAATGATTTGAAACATTTGACTTATTTATATCCGGATATACCCAAAGATCAAGCGTTTTCCAAATATTACACCCCATTCAACGAGAGTCAGCCCTCGTCCTCCACCAACGGCTACGTGAAGCCCGTTTTGGTCACTTTCATTCCCGGGTCAGTTGATATGGATATAATTACAAGAGTTGTGTCTAACTGTCTGTCTGTCCTCAACAGCTGGTCGGGCAACGGTCCGTACGACTCCTACCCGAACACTCCTCAGTCGGCTCTGCATAACCCTCACTCTCCGAGCGACTGTTCCCTCTCATACCACGACAACCCTTCTGTCCAGAGTTCGTCCAATGATTGTGCTATGAAGTAAGTAAAGACAGTTCTTCAGAAAGCGATTTCGATCACTCATTTGGTTCGTGCAATGATTACACAATGACTTAAATCTCACTCTTGAGAGCAACCATTAATCCAATTGTTATGGCATTCAATATATTTATAAATAATAACTTTATTTTAAATCATGAAACAGTTTAATCAGTTGAATATCAATATTTTAAATCCTCTCAAAACAAAATCTATTTGTGAAGTGTTTGTTAAACCGCAAGGTTTTTATTAAATAATAATAAATGGTTTTATTTGGTAATGGTTTGTCTTTTCTGCTCTTCAGTGCGGTCGGCGGAGCGGCAACTGTTGACGACTATGCAGACTTGATCAATATGGACATGGTGGCCGACTTGGATGTGCCGGTCGACTTCTCACAGATCAATGTCTCTGAACTCATGGCTCTGACCAAGTCTTCATGAGTCCAGTCAATTGACAGAACAGACAATTGATTGCACAGAACAGTGAACTCCAGATAATATAACAACACTTTTATTGTTCTCACTATTGATCCAGATTTTAGTGATTATTAGCTAATAATCGATACTTTAATTCAATTCTATGCCAACTCTTCACTGCTAACAACAACTCACTAACTATTCACTACTCAAAGCAACTAAAAGACAGTGCAATAGAAACGCAATCGGTTTCACTGTTAGTGCCATAATAACTTGTAGTCTCTTCTGACTTCTAACCATTGCCTAAATCATTGATTCCTTTCCCTAATAACTAATTACACTTTTTTGCGAACGTTTTGCAAAACAATTATTCTTCAGTACAAACAAAATGTTAGTTAAAGAGAATCCGTCTCTCAGTCTATGCTAAGAGAATTTCAGACATATTCTGACCTAAACTTCAATAATTAATTATTACGTTTCGATAGTTAAGTTTGAATTCATGTTAGAATCAAATCATTAGATAATATATTTGTAAATATTAGACAACATTTGATCCGCTGTTGAATTGGGACTAAATTTTTCGGTGAAAATCGATTTCAATTTTATTTTATTCTCTTTTATTTTAATTCATTGATTGTTTTTAATCATTAATGGCTTCAAACAAATAATTTAATGTTTCATTTGTTCATTCAGTTTATTAAACAAAGTTTTGAAAAATAGTTTCCAATCAATCAATTATTACAAAATAGAGATTCAGAAAAATAAATATCAGATATTTCATGAGATAATGATTATTAGGATATCGAGTGATCGCAAAAAATAATCTCAAGTTATGTATGACTTCGGACTCAAAACCGCGATTTCAATGGAATCGAGAAATATATGTAAAGACTGACCGCGAAAGTGACCACAAACAGGAGGAATGTCAACAGAATTGTCTTTTCCCGCTTCGTCTGAGTGATCGATGATATGCTTGTCGGCTCTGACCTCACCTTCTCTTTGCTCGGTTCGTAATTGATTCCGCAAAACCAGCCGCAAATGCTTTTGATCTTTGATTGGTGCAAATCTTCGTTTGCTTCGGTGTCCTGTCTCTTGTCTCCGTTCATGACAGTCATCACAATATCACTGATTTGCAAGTCTTCTGTTCGGTTGCCTTCGAAAGTGTTGTCGTCTGTTCTCTCTTTCTCATCAAATCGGGTCCAATATGTAGTTCGGATCAACTATTGGAGTGCATCTGATGAGTGGCCACTCGTTTATAGCGAGTAACTCACCCGATATTCTTCTGTCGGCTCAGTTAAGAAGCTGATGACAGTGGCCGAGATCATTGTGAGCCAGAAGACAATAATCGCGAAATACATGTAATGAAGTTTAAGCACATTCGGCCGGTCGTCCACTTCTCCGCATCGCGGCTCTCGGTATACAATATTGACTACCATTCTGAGCACTCCGGCGACCAAACCGATGATCAGTGACCAAAACGCGCCCTTTTCGTTGATTCGCTTCCAACTGATGGCCAATATATAGACGGCGGCGATCGGAGGCGAGAGATTGGCCGCAATGTCCTGAATGTAAATGAAGAGCTGTCCGTTTTGCATCTCCTGGATGATTGGGATCCATAATATGCTGATCACTACCATAACCAATACGAAAGAGCTGTTGATAGACGAGTCTGTTTAAGAATCGGACAAACGAGCAAGGTAAGCTCTATACCGGCCGACAATCATCAGTTCGGTCATTTTGGCCTTTTTGCGAATCAGTGGCCAAATATCGCACGTAAAGAGTGTACTCGAACTGAAATCAACAATCATTTGCTGTCTTTTGGTTCAACTTTGATTTGGAATACCTGTTGAAGACAGAGCTCAGGTCACTCATAAGCGCGGCCAACATTACCGCCAGAATCAGGCCTTTGAAAGGACTCGGCATTAACCCCAACACTAGTCTCGGATACTTTGGAATTGGGATCATATTTAATTTGAAGTATTGCGAGGGCACTTTGCATGGTTACCGCGATGTTGGTGCAGCTCACTTCGCTGTTGCAGTACTCGAGGCACTTCTGCGGGTCAACACAGGCCACCTCTTCGGTGTAGAGAACGCGACTTATCATACCTGGAATAACTATCAAGAACAAGGGGAAGATTTTGAGGAATCCTGCGAACAGGGTTGCACCCTGGGCGTGCGACAACGACTTGGCGGCCAACAACCTCTGGACCATCATTTGGTCGGCACACCAGTACCTGGTGTCGAATAGGTATGGAATTGGTCAAACTCTCCTTGCTCAATTTCGCTGAACGCCTAATGCGAATACCATATGGACGCTGGCGTTTGACCCAATATGAAGCCGAGCCAAGGCATGTCCGGGTCGTCCAATGGCCTCAACATCTGAAAAGCGTTCTCTTTGGGTCGTCCGCACTCAGTCAGGTGAGACGGGATGACCGCCGGAACGGCATTCAAGTATTTGGTCACCAAAGAGTGCAGTCCTCCGACTTCGATCAGACCTGCAAAGCAACACCACTTTGAGGGCTATTTGCCAGATATTGCCTCACATTGTTCTGCTAGCACTCTGCTCAGGCATTTTCTTGCCAGATCAATCGAATCAACTGTGCCAAGGTGATTGCGATAAAGGTGATGTAAACAAACCTTTGACTGTGACCGTGGTGGCGCCAACAATCATCACAAAAGTTTGGAAAGTGTCCGTGTAGATCACTGCTGTCAAGCCGCCTTCGAGCAATGAGCAAGGACATGGACAGGTGGATAGTCATCGATAATTTGGCCGATGAGCAGACATACCGGTGACCGTGCAAATCGATGTGACCACCAGTAGTCCGATGACACTCGCATAGAGATTCCAACCGAGCGATTGCTGGATGAATATCGCACCCGAATAGAGGTTTACCTGATTTGAAATCGAATTGCAATAGAATTTTAATTACTGTTCATTAGAGTGATTAGTGATTGCTATCAATGCTATTAATCATCTATTAGTTAATCGAAAGACTGAATATATACCGAAATTTTGGTGAATATATACAAAAGCATTGAAAGAATAGCCAAATAAGTCCTAATTCTTCTTCCGCCGAATCTCTTCGACATATACTCTGGAAGTGTGCACACCTTTGAAGGTTTGAGTCGTTAATTGTTAATTGAATACTATTATCAAACGATTGTTGGCTAACTTTGCTGGCGATGAAAACGGGCAAAAATATCCATCCGGTTATTTGCAGGATCAGCAGCGCCTGTCAATGTCGATGATTACCGCGTTTGTAATGTTTGCAATGGTCACTAATCATGCTCACTCAGTTAGGTGGTGCACTAGGTTTCGAACAAACTAGTGATCTTGATGGCTGATTTGTGAGCACATATGCAATGTTCGAATTAAGACATGCTAAATGACGAATGGCCAGATTGAACTGAATCATATTGATTTGAAATTAAGCTAGTTAATAGGTGAATGTTAACTAGCTTAATTTCAAATCAATTTGATCCAGTCCAATCTGGTCATTCGCCATTTAGCACGTCTTTAAATTGAACATTGATATACATTGTATATGTGCTCTCAAATCAGCTACCAAGATCACTTGGTTGTCCGAAAGCGCACGTCCACCTAAATTAGTCAGTCTGTTATGAAGTAGAGTTGTAAACTCACATTGAATTCGAACGCCGCCACACCTATACCGGTAGCTGCGCCTAAAAATCATGATAAAATGGTTCGCTTATTAAAACTTAAGCTTGGTCATTGATCAATGTTCACGGCGACAGAAAATATAAGCTATACTCTAAAACGAACACTTGTTTTAAAATCCGAAACATGATTTGTAATTTGCAACTTGCCACCACCAATCATGTTTGTAATTGTATTACACATTGCAGGTTATCTAAGATAATTACTAAGACAATTTACCTGAACCGGCCAAGCCTATGAAATGTTCTGATCCGATGTTGGCGGCAAAAATCGATGCACCCACCTTGAATAGGATTGGCATCAAGTGGAGCTAACTATATATGTATAATGCACCATGCTCACATACCGGCAGCCAAACCATATACCTTCCCGCCAAAAAGTATCCGTTCACTGTTCCTCTGTTCGACCGATACATTGCCTGAATAGAGTAAGGTTTTAAAATGCAAAATGGTGGAATATAAAAGGGGAGCGATAATCTAGACATATTTTATGACAAGGAATTAG